>VXAD01010092.1:2101329-2140675 GCA_013399195.1 Dicrurus megarhynchus
GACCGGCCACAGCCCCGCCACCCCGAGCACAGCCCCGCCACAGCCCCGCCACCCGGGCACAGCCCGAGCACAGCCCCGCCATCCCGGCCACAGCCCCAGCACAGCCCCGGCCAGCCCGGGCACAGCCCCGGCCACCCCGAGCAGTTCTGCAAAAAGCGGCGTGAGGAGGCAAAAGCACAGCTCCTTGTTTTTCACTGGGAGCTCACGAGTGCCCACGTCTGGGGGTTTTTCCAGCCCTTCCCACAGGGAGCACCCCTGGTAACGCTGAGAACATGAGTACTGTATTTAAGTATTGCAACATCTTGTCTGTTCACTTACAAATACTAGGACGTTTCAAGGAAAAACTTCCAGAGGTTTAAAGAACTTTGTCTCCTAAATTTACAAAAAGGTGAAGGAAACTAAATACGCAGATCCAGATGACGTTTTCTCCCAAGAAACTTTAGGAATTTGATATTTTAGGTGATATTTATAAGACAGGGAGACTTAGGAGGAAAGCTAGATCTCTCTTGCAGAAATCTCAGAACATATTAAGAAAGGATTGGCATCATGTCTTCAAGCCGGTATCAGCTGATGGAAGAGCTGATTGGTAACGAATTAAGACTGAAAACATTGAGTATCCCGGGAGATGGAATTTGTCAGCTGAGAAATTAAATAAAGCAAATGAAGAAGTCTCTGGATAAATAATGAGACTGTATTAGTGAGTTAAAGCACTGCAAATAATTGAGTTGTCAGCAATCTCTCAATTGTATAAGGCAGTGTGGATTTTTCAGAAGAAAAAAGAACCTATAAATTATATTTGCCACAATCCTTTGCAACAACACCATGCAAACAGAACTCCTAAACTTATATGAGTTGATCAAACTACTGGGCACACCAAGATGGGAAAAGCTTACATGCATTTTTCAACAACAGCTCTGCATTGCTTCACTGATTCCACTTGTAGTATTGCTAAAATATTTTTGAAGAAAACAGAAACTGTACAGATGGCTAAAGTAAAAAAAAAAAAAAGAGACTATTTTAATAAACTTCCTATTTGTCTCAACTAGTTGTAGCACCTGAATTAATAACATTCTTGATTCCAAACACTGGCAGAGCAAGCTGTTGTAGATAGCTTCATCTACATGTCATGATTACAGTCCTCAGTGGGAAATCAAGTTTATCATCTCTTCTTAAACCCACAGCTGCAGCCAGACCACCCCTCAAGCCCCTTTTACCCACTACAGAGGTACACTGAGTTATATGACCATCTCTATTTATCACTTTCAGGACTTGGAATGGCCAAAATATTTCCAGATTTTTTTTTTCTTAAACAGAATATTGGATTTTGTCATTGAATACACACGGTTTCCTCTAGAAATCATTCAACCTTGCAGGAGACTTTTGTAAGAGAAAACTAAAAGTACTCACTTTTTTTCCCTTTGCTTTTCAGATTTCAGTCAATAAAAATAGCTAATATTTTTCATCAAATATTTTTTCTCTGATTTTCCAAGACACTACTTACTCCTGCCAAATACTTCTTTTCCAGCCAAAGCTGTTAGTAACTCTAGGTCACTTCCATCACAACTACATAAGAATTGGGGTGCTGACCTCAAAATCCATCATCTTCTGTCATGAAACCTGGTCCTACTGGGTATTGAGCCCTCCAGTCCCACTGGTCAAAGACAGCCCCTGCCTTTATGGTTGTTCCAGTGTTTGGGATAAAAGGACCCTACAACGGGATAGCAGCAGGGTGCTCAGTACCTCTTTGTTTTACTTCCTGTGGGGTTTCTCATTCCAGCCCCTGCCTTGGGTGCCAGCATGGGGGGGGGTGCAGGACCCTGTGCTCAAGATTCCCTGAAGCACACAATGCTGTTTCATTCATTAAAGTGCCTCTGATGCTGTTACAGTAATTACCTTGAGTCCATCCAAGAGCTGGTCACCTGCAGATGCTCCTTGTTCCTCACCCTGTGAGGTTTGCACGCCCATGAGCTCCAGGCATCATCCTTTAATTACACTTCCCAGGGACTGTCTCCTACCAACGTCACAAAAGCTATTGGAGCTTACAGATGTCACCTGACCATAGCACTGCCATAATAGGGACACTAAACAAACATGAAAAAATCAAGCACACACACAGTGCTCTCAGGACATGGACCCTGGCTTGCTAATAATGAAGTAAGGTATACAGCTTGCTATCTGTTCCAAAGAAACACGGGGAGCTTAATTTCCAAAGAAAACTCACAATTTTTCAGTCCAATAAGAAAAACAGAACAAAGCCCTTCACCAGCTGACCTCAGAGCAGTCAATGAAAGGGAATGATGGGCTGTGCTGGGCTGCAGCCAGCCCCACAGCACCTTTATAGCATGGAAAATATGCCAGCTGGGAGTCACTCTGCATCCAGTCTCTACATCACAGACATATGTAATTCCCATACATTTGCTCTCATTTACTACTTGTTGACAGATGCTGATAAATGTTCTTGAAAACCTACGGGAATGATGGCTGCTGGTGAATGCCTAATGGTAGAGATGTCAAAAATTATTTCACTAAATATACACATACTTAGTATCACCAGCTCTGAAACCTTTACATATATTAACCAATTTATAACTGTCTCTCTGAATTACTAGCAGCCCCAAAAACTGAAAAAGTAATTCTGCACCAAATTTAGTGAGATAAACACACTGGCTTCTCTTAACTATTCACCATACACATACAGCAGAAGTGGCAGAATGGCTGTTGATGAGTCCTGTAGGCTTTGCTTGGACACTAACAGTACAAAACATATTTTCACTCACTTCCTTTTTTCCCCTTCCCATAGTGTCCCTACAACATAAGCACCTAGAATTGCAATGCCTCAAAATGAAGTGATTGTCCAAACAGAGAGTATTTAAGTGTTATATAAGGTACAAAGCCACACATACTATAACTCATTTGCTCCTTGCCATTCCCAAAGAAAGAGACTCTGAAGAATCTAGCTCTACATTCCCAGTATTAAATGCAAATTGCATTGTGTCAGTGGTCTTTGGATCCAGCCTCTAGACTCAGATGTAGCCCTCAACCACCCTCAGGCATCAGGAATGTCCACACTTAGAAGACACGAGGTTTTAAATTTAGTTCCTTTTACCCAAACAGGGAACCCAATGAAACTGCCTGTGGGTTTTTTTGGAGCATGAAGAGCAGCTCATTTTTAGATGATCTCCCACACACTGAAAATCAATGGTTTCATTAAAACTGATGGTTTTACCCTCCAGAAATAGGGCAAATTCTCAAAGATAACAGTGAAAGTGGTCCCAAATCAGATTTGCAATGTTTAAAATTAGGGGGAAAAATTGCTGAAATGCAAACAGATGAATCCAGAAAAGTTAACATGCCTAGTTTCTTAGCTACAATCTTTCATCTCTGTAAGATCAGCTATCTTAAATTATTAGGCTGTAGGGTTAATTGATAGCATCTATTTAAAGGTTCTCTCTGTTTCCCCAGAGGTCCTCAACATTTCCGGGGGAAGCAGGAGAAGATCTGGGAGAAGCTTTATGTCAGCTGTAAAAATCCCGGCTCCTGTTTCATCTTTCCTTCCAGTGCTCTGGCACCACACAACAGAGTTCTTTTTTTCTTCCACTTGTACACAACTTAGAGCACCACAGCCTGAAAAGATGCATACATGCAGTGCTGGGTACCCAGGAACATCACAAGTGAGAGTCCTAATAGCTCCATCACAAAACATGCAATGAGAGAGCTTTCTTGGGTGGGAGTAAAAGCAGTTCTCCTTGTTTGTATTTTCTCCTGAAAACATCATAATATTATAGAATATTCAAAAACAAGAAGGCTTCTCGAAAGCAGACTCTCCAGAGTGCTTGGCATTTTCCTGCCACCATATGAAAACATAACAGGTCCTAAAATGGGAGCTTGAGTATCTCATCTTGTAAATCCAGTCTGAAAGAGAAATACCTCTGTGATGTGTACTGGAAGAACAGCAACCACTACACACAGCTTGCCTTCCCTGCCTATGCAAACAAGGAGCACATATTTGGCTGGGCTTTTCTAGGAAGCTTAGAAAAGACAAGCATTCAAACCCAACCAAATTTCAGCAAAAATCATGCTCTTTCTTTTTATTTGACAGCAAATTTTTAAAATGCTAATTTTTTTCTTCAATTCATACCCTATGGATTGTGAGATGCAATTCTCTGTCTGCTTTAGGTCAAACCCTGCTGAGAGCCACATCAAAGTGGTTAATACAGATTAGGAAGTCAAAACTTGGCCTGCAACCCAGCCGGACAGAGCCCGACAGAGGGGCCTGACAGATGCCCCAGATGCGTCCAGGGGGAGCCTGCCAGAGTGAACTCTGCACAATAGCAGAGAGACAGAAAAGAATAAAAGCTGCACGCTGCCAGCCAGCCTCCTGTGTCCGCAAAGGAAAACGAGATCAACGGAGAAACCAGCTCTTGGCAGCTTTTCTAAGTGGCTTCCTTTTTATTGTTGGACAAGCAGGACAGGGAGATCCAGGGTCCCAGGTTTAATACTGCCCAAGGGGATCACAAACCACAGAAACAAATGCGAGAGGGCTACCCTGTGAGAGTAGTGGACTTTTTGCCTTCGTCTACTGTTGGCCAAGTAATCAGTAACTCCAATACCTCTGTCCCTGGTAGCACATAAATGTTGTGCCTTTGGGCTCACAGCAGAAGCCTAGAACATTTGTTGTCTCAATAGACATCAAATGAGACAGGAATTCTAGAGGGGCTTCACTGCTGTGACAGCTTGCCAACATCTGCTGCAATTTGGGTACCAGTGAGCTGAGACCACTGCTCATCATAGAGCTCAAGAGCCTCCATCTCTACTTTAAAAGTCTAAATGTCTGTGCACCTTCATGTGCTTACATCATTAGGTCCTTTTCACAGAGAAGTCCCAAGATCTGTGTTGATGCAGCTCCCAGCACAGTGGCAGTCTGTGAGCAGGGCTCCTGTTTACCATAGCAATACAAATAACAACAAGTGGCTGAGTGACAGATGGCCTGGAAACATTTCTGATGTTTTCAGTGACAATTACCTATTCAGACACTCCAGTCAGACTTTCCAAATCACAGACTAAGGGCAGTTGCCAAACAACATTTTACAATCAACTTTGACCCAGGCTGTGTTCTGATGAGCACTCACTTAATTCTGACATATATGATCACATATAAATGGATTAACCAATATGTGCAGTGGATAGCTTCACAGTGAATGGTCAGATTGGGATCTTCAAAGAAGAGCCTGCATCTGTCATTAAAATTAAATACCAGTTATGCTGTTCTGCTCAGGTACCAGAATTTGTATTACTAAAATCCTTGCACTTTTTGAAAGTCTCCTTCAAATCGAAAATTGTTTTGCAAAATTCAAACATCCAGAGGGTTTTTTTTCCAATTTGACTGCTCAGGAAAAGAGTTTGTAAAAAGTGTATTAATCCAAACAAATCTCATCCAAGCTCCCATGCTTTGTTTTGCATTTTTAATCCCGTATTACTAGGAATTATTCCTATACTCTTCTGTATAAAACATAAAACCACTAGAAGTGCCACTAAGAATTTTTGATCAGGATCTAACCCAAGAAACTTAATTACAACCAGGGTCTGTGTAAGGAAGGGTCTAGACCATCTTCTGTCAAATTTGCAGCAAGTGGAACATCATTGCCTGCCTCAGAACACATTTAACTAGACAAAAATCAAGCATCTTTACCTCCAGGAATGTTATTGCATTGGAGACTTCAATTTTCATTACAATCTGGGACCATCAAGGTTCAGTAGGAGGTTTGTGATCTTTCTAAGCAAACCTGGACTTCGTTTTGAATAAAAAATGGGCCTATTTATGGTCTTGCATCAAAGTCATGTGAAATGTCTGGTTTTGCATGGATTCAATTAGAGACAAGCCTAAGGCACAAAAAGTTCAGATCCTGATCAGGATCCAGACCCGCCCAAAGCTGAGGGACGTTTAGGCTGAGGGACTTGGTTCTTGTCCATCTCCGATTCCAGTATGAAAACCAGGTGGGACTCACTTTCAGCAAACCCCCGGTCCTCCCCAGATTTTTGCAGCTTTTCCAGCTTGGCATGTCAGCAGCAGCAGGAGGGTTCCTATGACTTCTGATGGGATCTGAAACCCATAAGACACTGTTTGAGTCCCTGCAAACCAAAACCGTGGCATCTTCCCAGTTCTCACAATTAAGCCATAAGAAAAAAAGAAAAGCCAAATTAACAGCCCTATTGACAGTTTTATAGACCCCTGAGGGCTCTGCCTACATCCAAAGACAGTGGGGCTTTTCTAAATTAAAGTGAATTAGCAATCAAGTTCCTAAGAAAGATTCATTTAATAAATTAAAGGGCAGAATTCAAAACAATTTCAAAAGTAATCCCTTGGCCACAAATCATTCCCTGTACAGTGGAAAAATGGAACATTGTCATTCTGATGCTTGTCTTAATTGGCATTCAGTTGTTTTCCTCTTTTAAAGTAATTGTTTTATTATTTTAGTGGGCACCATCTTGTAGTAAACTAATGTTGCCATAAGCTTCTTTAGGAATGTGATAAACTCCTAATTCTGTCTGATAAATTCAAGTTCTTATTTGGTTAATTTTTGCAATCAGAATTAGGGGGAAAGAATTAGAAGTAAATTTGACCCTGCTGAGCCACTGAAGGAACCAAGATTCCCACAGTCCTCCTTAGCCTTCAAGTCCACCAACACACTGAACAAACTTTTGGCTTTCTGAATTGTGCACCGCATGTACAATATGGTTTCAGGAGTCTGTTCCCATGACACAGCTCACATTTTTTAGCAGAACTATATCAGGACCAGGCTCTAGCACGAAGTATTTTACAGAGTTTGAACTCTCAGTTTAGCAGCACAGATATTCTCACAAAGTTAAAGTCAACCCCACAAATTTCCTGAGCGCTTATATCAAACTCAATGCAGCTACCGTTAAAAGTGATGACTTACAGACTCCCAAAATGCCGTTCCCTTTAATATGATTTCCTATGGTAACACACAATTCACTGGAAGGCCTTTGCACCTATTTAGGAACAGGCAGAATTGCAAATTAACTTTGGTGGAGCCATGACAGATTATACCAGCAAAGGTTCAGCTGCTCTGCTGTTTGAGTATGTTTCCAGTTGATGTCATTTCATGCTTTCAGACCATGGTTGCAACTTGGTAAGAAAGGGAATATTTGCCCTTCTCATTTCACATTTTTCCTTCCCAGCTTTCTCCCCCGCCTTCCCAATCCTGTACTAGTGGAAAAAAAAGCAAAATCTAGTTAAAGTCTTTTGTGAAAAACAGAAAGAGAGAAGGAATCATTTATTGTCTAGAGGAAGAGGCATGTGGTCATGGCACTCACTCAGGATGCTTTAGAGTGGAGACCAACTGAAGTCTGTGAGACCAGTAGCTCCTTTTCTATTTCCACTCTTCAAAAGGTCCAGTGAGTGCTTGAAAAAAGACAGACCAAACCCAAACAAATATAAACCCAACACACACCCCCATATAAGCCCCAAGCATTTGAGTTTGACTCTCCCACACTCCAAATACCCAGTAGAGGGTAGTTACACAAACGAAGTGGAGGAACTCAGAGGACCTAGAGAGTTTTGGTTACAGCTTTTACCTCAGGGCCATGTAAACAGATTCCTTCCCCAACGCAGGGACATACTCTGCTCACAAGAAGACAGGACAGGCACTTTCTCCCCTGCTCCCAACCAGGAATTCCATCTGGAGTCAGGAAACTTCTCCTAGCAAATATGGTATGCTCCCAAAAAAAGTGAGTTTTGTCCAACTGCCAGGGCCCAACAGGAAAAGCATTTTGTCTAAAAAACATCAAAGTTTGACTGTTACAGCTCGAGGGTTTTTCTTAAGACTTTCCCTATACATTTTACCAACACAAAATTCAGAAAGATTTACTGAAAGACTTAATTAAGAGACTGGAACTCTTCTGTTATAACTGCACTGAAGAGCAGCAAACACATGACTGTTTTCCCGAGCATGCCAAGGCCATCCATTATGCTGATGTCTCTGGAGCTCAACGTATGCACTAAATGCACAATTCAGGTCTATAATATTCACACTATACAAGTAAAAGTCCAACAGATAATCCCTTTTCTGTCATCACTTGTCACACTGGTTCCCAGAAATACTCAGTTATCATTGCACATTATATTTTAATCGCCATTCAATGCAAACATAATGGGCTTTAGTGAACAGTCATATTTATTATTCCTACAACTATGCCCTTCTCTTCCCCTCCAAAGCATAACCAAAGTTGCACCGTTCAAACACATTTCTTTAGAAAGTCAGGCAAAGTGCCTCCTAAAGACATCAGAATAACAGTTTTTAAGAGAACCGTATTCCATTTTTTCTTTTTTTTTGGCTTGTTTCAATGGGGAGCATCTTAGCGTGGAACTAAAATAAGTCAACACCACGAAGCACAAAAGATTGCAAGGATTTTCTGCAGCATGGGCTTGTCAAAGCAAGTAGGCAGCCTTTGTGTGCTCCGGCACAGCAGGAGCATTCCTCCAGGTCTGAGTGGCGGAGCGCCCCCGGCCATGGCTGCCCTGGGCGCCAGGGTTCCCACACCCAAGGCGGTGGGAAGAGGAGAAAGCAGAGCTGCAGAAGTAGCGTTGTAAATGGGATGAACTGGTCAACACGCTTCTTAGGAAATCCATGGCTTCCAGGAAGAATCACGTGGAAAGATTTACAATACCTCCACATCAAAGGGTTTGACATTGGCTATACTGGTCCTTTCAAAAGAAAGACATGTCTGTCCCCTATAGCATCAACTCTGACTCAGGCAAGAGTGCAAAGACATTGCTGAGAATATTGCATGTCCATACAAAAGTAAGTTTTAGCTTTGGATTTAAAAAAGAATTAAACAAAAAACACTACCAAGAGTAACAGAAATAAACTCCCTATTTTCCTTTGCTCCATTAGGGACGCTCAATTTAAGTCTTAATCTTGCAAACTGTTCTGATATATTGCCACGTTTTCACAGTTAAATCTTCACATTTCCATTTTCCCTTTACACCTTGCGCCAAGGCAGCTTTAAGGATAGCGCCTGTGTTAGGAGCATGAATGAATGACCCTCCCGTACACACTGACCCAAAGATAAACTTTGACCTGATGTTTGCTAATAACACTTCTTCTTAAGATGCCTTGTTTCTTTTATGAACTACTGCTTGACTCTAGGATCTAGAAGCTGACACGCATTAATATACATCTCTGGGTGCCCTTTGACTTGGCCATCAAGACCCTTTGACCCCAGACTTGATTCCTAAACCCCGTCAATTGTTTGCAAGTGGAAAAAACTTATTTTCTAGTCATAATTAATTTTAGACATGTTTTATTAAGCATTTCTTGCCTCTTTTTAAGTCGTTGTTATTTGAATTTAAGTATACGGGATGTTTACTTCATTTAGTGGGCTTCCAAATTTAAAAAAAGAACAACTAAAGATACTCCTTTAGAGTTTAATCTTTTGTTTCCAAGCTTTGTAAAACTCCCAGTAACACTAAAGCGCTTTAACATTACAAAAAACCTCCCCGTGAATGATAATATATTCTAAAAAGCCTCCTTTCGTGCTTTTCAGATTCATATGTGTATTTCTGCAGCTTCACAACTTTTTTCAGATCACTTTACGGCATTTTTCAGATGCAGTCCCGCAGCCATAAAAGCCAAAGGCAAAACTTAAATTCATTCCCGTGTCAGCAGGATCCAGCCTTTCGGCTGAGGCACTCAGAACCACTTTCTAGCTAACACTTGACATTTTTAGACTGAATTCTTGGAAGAAGTTTCAGAGTCTACAGCAAAAAGACCAGACACATTTATATTTACATTTATTCCTACCCTGTGTACCCTCTGTTCTTGCAGCCATGCACACACACAATGCACTAAAAGGAGAGGAAGAGGAGCCCACTGCCAGCCCATCCCTGCCGGCACAGGCGTGCTGCCACTTCCTGGTACATTCCGAGTTGGAAATTTCTAATTCCTGGAATCATGTTACATTATGGCAGGAATTGCTGCACTTCTGCCTGTTTTACATCAGGCCTGAGAGATCGCACAAAGGGAATGAACGCTTTCCAGTGCTTAGATGATGTATCGAGTGTACGTCGCACACACAGCACTGCAGCAATCAGCGTCTGGGAAGGAACACCAGCAAATAAAAGGCCTCCAGTCTCATGGAGAAGGACTGGGATACAGCAAATGAGGGGTTTTAGCCAAGCAATGTAACTACCCCTTATTTTTGTTCAGAAAAAGGAGTAGAGCCTCAGCAATTACGATGTTATATTCTAAGAGCTGGCTCTGTTTTCTTGCTAGGCAAAAATATTTCCCAAAAGCTCTGAGAAAAAAGCAGCCTAAAATTAAGTTTTGCCTTTAAAAATCTAAATCCACATAGCACAAACCAACACTCACTGAAGAAATCAAAGGCAACGAACACATCAGGCACTTGCACCAACAAGGATAAACAGGCACCAGTTTCATGGAAAAGATGCTCAGGTTCTACTTCTTGCTGCACAGGTAAACTAGACTTCAGTGTAGTTGGGTGGTGGAATAGCCAGGTAAGAAATTTTGTGCTTTCGAGCATCCCACTACCTCCTGAGGGATGCATCCCAAGCACCTACCCCACATCTCAGGTCCCCTGGCTGACAATCAGGAGTGGCCCAGGGCAGTGTGCAGCCTCAAAGCACACTCACCTCATGGACAGAGGGGACTCAGTCACACACACAGCATCTAGGAAACTCTACCAGGCAAGCAGCAATAATCAAGGATTGGGGCTTTTATCAAATCCTTATGCATGTCTGAGAAGACCAAAAATGCTCTTTCCTGTTTCCAGAAGAGAACATACCCCAAACAATGTGGGGCTTGGAGTAGTCTTTTCAGGGTTTGGGGCTTGATGGCTCCCCCTTGGATCAGGCAATTGGACAGATTTCTGTAGGACAAAACCATGAGTAGAGACAACTGCAACAAAGAAAGAAAACCTGTTCCAAGCAAGGCCCTGGCTGCAGCATCCATCCCACCAATGCATGCTGCAGCCAGGGCTCCCTTGGTTTGAAACCAAAATCTTAGGAGGAAACAAAGCTCTCCAAAACTCATGTAAATGAGATTTGGTCAGATATCGCAACTCTCCAAGTTTCCACACAGCAGGGTGTTCAAACCCCAAGTGATTTGCTGTATGTTCAGATAACAGATAGCACACATCGTGGGACTTCAGTGCTTTCTGTTTTCTTTTCTCAGCTCAGCTGACTCCATCCAGCCATCCTTCTTTTGCTCTGGTTGCTTCCTTTTGCAGTCCTACGCTCCCAATTTTACCTTGGCAGAGGCTATTAAACTGGAATGCTATCCAGAGGAGACAGAACCACCCCTCTGGGACATGTACTGATCTTCCTTGCTCCGGGCAAATACAGCTGCCCCAGGGAGTGAGAACAGTGCACTTTCCGTCTGCAGCAGAAGAAAGAAGTTTAGATAATAATTGAAACAGCTTAAAATCAAAGGAGAGATATGATGAAAACAGCCCAGCTAGCCAACTACACCAAACAGGACTGCCACTGCCATGGATCCTGATCCAAGTCCAGCTGGAGATACAGGCAAGGCAGCTTGCACCAGTTAAGGCTCTATGCTCCTTGTAGAAATCCTCTCTATTTTCAGCTGATGAAATGATGCTTTGTCAGTCTTGATATATTCAGACGAATTCTTACAGAGCCTTATCCCTCCTCTAAGAGGAGAACCTTTTAAAACCAAACAAATTTAATTTATGGCTTTGACTCCAACAGACTACAGATAAACCCCTATGGACATCAGGAGGGACCCATACAAAACAAAGGTCATTGGTTCTGTACAGTTATTCCAGCTGGAATTCTTACACTGTGAAGTGTTCACACAATGCCATTTTTTCTATTACTATGTAACTTCAAAACAGTGCTATGCCTAACATACACAAGAATTCCTCTTCTTTTCTGCTCCTAAAAAAAAAAAAATACAGTGGCCACTATAAAAGAAAAGATGATATTTCTTCTTGTGTGATGGCAGAACTCTTCATACAAGCACAACCACACTGAATAGCCTTTTAGGTTATTTGTTAGACTGAAGTTCAAAGGAGGGTGCAGTGTAGCCAGGAAAAAAACCAGTCCCTCTGGTTAAAATTTAGCATGCAAGATCTCAACAAAAGTGATTTTTTTGACTGTGCCAATGCTTTTGTTTTCTCAACAACAGCAACAAAAAAATTATTTCTTCCTTCTCCTCCACAGTAAACCATTACCAGCTGTTGATGGAGTATTTTTTTAACATGTGCTAAGTCATATTGTATATTTCCATTTCATGTGTGTAGAGCATTTTTTGCTACAATTCTTTGACATGTTAGACCAAGTGTACCACCCAATCTTGCTGCACAGCCTAGGGCTTGTCGACAGGAGTGGGATCCCACCAAACGGGATCATGCTGGAGACTGAAGTTACATTTACATAAAGGTGGGCACAGCAGCACCCGCAAACTGTTGCAAACCTGTGCAGCAGATTTTACCAGTACAAAGCAACAGCCACTCTTTCCAATTAAAATCCATTCGCATTAAAAACAGACCCAAAAAAAATCAAAAAAAAAAAAAGGAAAGGAAAAGGAAAGAAAAGAAAAGAAAAAAATATCAAGACCAAAAAGGCACCTCCAAGATGCAAATAGTTCCATAACATTGCAAAACTTCACATATTTCAAGATGGTTCTTGCCACACACTTCTGCTCACATCTTATTATACAATCTTCTGCATCATCTGGATCAAGGCCAGAGCACTTTTCTCACATTGCAAATTCATTATTATTTCCTTGTTTCAATAATTTGACAATTTAATGCAACTATGAAGATAAGTTCAGGAATCTTTTCTTACGCCAGGATTTTAAAATATGACTGTTTATGGGCACATCCATTTGGGCAAATAAAATCGTGTATTTGTTTTTCATGTGCAAATTTAGGCCAGTGGAAAATCAAGCCCCATGGGGATAATTTAACCAACAATACAAAAAAAACTGTGAGGCAAATGTGAAACTTTGTCCTTAATTTACCCTGTTAGGGCAAAATAAGGCAGGAATCTCATACCATGTGTGCTATATTGCTTAGGTACAACAGCATATGCTAAGTAAGGAGAGTTGCAGTCTTGGCTCTTAATCTCGTTATTTATTGTGGTTTAAAGTCTGACCCTTAACTTTATATGTGGTTTAAAACTATATTTGGAGGAACGATCGAAAACAATGCTCCAAGGTTTGTAAATGTGCTTGTCTTTAAGGTTTGTTCCAGAGGAAACCATGCGTATCTTAGCTCGCTCCATATGCAAACCCTTACACGATTTTTAAACATGCTAATGCTCACATTCTGCATCTCAGGTTAATCGAGAAGGGTTTTTTGTTGGTTTTCTACTAGCAGCTTGCCTACAATCCAGCAACCCACCACTCTTTATGTATATATGTTGAATAATTATGAAGCTGTGAGTATTTATCACCTTTTCTGAGCAGTAAGCAGAAAGAAATACAATACTATTACTTCCAGCTACTGGCTTTCCCAAGATAATTAGATAACACAGTGGACTGAAGCCTTGGTTAGCCCAATGCTGTTCAAGTTAAGTGATTGACATGCCTCTGTCTGGCTGCTCTATTAACTGTTTCATTTTGTTGCTATTTGCAGTTTGCTTGGCTAATACTTCGAACAAATACAGACTGTTTCTTTAGCCCCTTTTTTCTCTTTGACCTTCTCCTGCCCATTTTCTTTGAGTCACTTCAAACTGCCTTGAAAAGGCCTGTTGAATGTGCACAGTCCATCAGAGTCCCAGGTTCATCCCATTCCTTGCCCTGAATGCTTTACTTCAAAGATGGGCCGCATTCTTTAATTGCCCTTTGAATTAATATCAAAGGGTCACAATGCGAGTGCCAGAAGAGAAAGAGGCTTTAATGAAGCAAAGAGCTGCCATTCATTTGCAGATAAGCACGTTTTTATGCCTGACTGGTCACCATGGCTAAATGCTGGGTGAAGAGGAGGCAGGGCAGGCAGAGAGGCTTTCACTTAAGTGGTGATTAGTTCAAACAAACAAGAGTAAACAAATAAAAAAAACCGCAAACATCCCCACAACAGAAAATAAGTTAATATGGCCGAAAGTGTTAAAAAAGCATCAACAACCCATTGTGTTCGTAAGGCCCTTAACCCCTGGCAAAATGCTGGGGTCTAGCTCAGGCTCTGCTCCAGCCCCCTTGTTCCTCTTACCTTCCACAAAAAGCACTTTGGGCTTTAAACTTTCACCCTTAGACTCAGACCAAAGAAACAACTAGTTTTAACACAGTTCTCTCCAGGATTAGAAGGAAAAGGAATCAGCAAGTTAACTTTGCTTATTTTTTTCTGAGACAAAACACATTTGGTAATTTGCATTTTAGTGCCTAGGGAATAAAAGCTCTATACTTAATTATTATTGATTTACATTTTCCTAATGAATTCAGTACTGTGTAAAAATTAATTGCCTAAAGGTCTCTCATATTTTGTTTTAAATTAAAATATTTGGGGATTTTGTTAGGTAGACTGGCTAGTTTTGATTATTTGAGACACATGAAGTGGCACTGGGAAAGCTTACTTAACTTCTTGATCCTGCCTATGAAGCCTTCTATTTTCTCTTTAAAATAGCAAGAATATAAAACTGAAATGAGAAGTTCCAACATAAAATATAATGTAATATAATTAGTGCCACAATGCAAGTATACAGAAACAAGGAGTTCACAGGTGTCCTCTTTATAAATTCTGACCTATTATTTATAGACTCAAGACTTCTCTTTACACAGAAATTATTTACTTAACAAATACAAGGTTGTTTTCTTGCAGAAGAATTATCCCCCCATGAAAGAGAATTAGCTATACTCATAACAGTGTAAAAGTGACTTATGAGTTCATTCTCACCAGGAATTGTGCTGGTATCTCCCATAACTAAGAAGATTGTAGGAGTACAAACAACCTGGAAAAACACAGACCACATTTTTAGCCCCACTTCTTCAAAAAGGTTTTCTCATTAATATTGCATCCACTCGAGCCTAATTCTGTGTGCAACCTGTCACAAGACTTTCCCTCACCGACACTTCCTTGGATTTCTTTTTTAACTCCTTTACTGCTACCCTACCACTGCCTTGCTTATCAAGAGTGTTCATCACCCCAATCCCAGATCAGAATCGTTATTACTCACCAGAACGTGAAGAATTTTGACCTTAAACACCCAGCTGGAAACTCAGTACTGACAAACTCTGGAAAAGCATCTTGCATTTGTGAGGTGGAGAGAAGAAGCACAGTAATGAAAAACATGCAACAGAAGAAGAGGTCTCAGCTGCAGAAGAGGGACAGAAGAGACTTGGAAGTTTCAGTGCCAGCACTAGCATGATTAAACCGCTTTGTTTTTCAGAATATAAAGCCATATGTCTAGCAGCCTGCTAGAAAACTGCTCAACTGTACTGCATTAAATTAACGGTACTACTGAAATTTGGGTGGGGTTTGTTGAGCTACCCTGGTTGGCAATCTTGCTTTAACACTAGCCAAGACCTTCAAAACTCTGGACTAACTCTGAGATTTATTTCATTAAATGTCAAACACTACTGCTGCAGTGCTCCTCTAACACCTGATGCTCTTCTGTTTCAGAAGTGCTATATTTTCTAACACATTTTTCAAAAAATATTAGCTAATTTATTTTCCCTGTATTTTCCATACTTCACATCATTAATTTCACTCTTCTTCATATATTCACAGGCAGCTCTGTACATGAGGCTAGATTACACTATTAGCTGTCAACATAACACCTTCTGCCCCACTTGAATTCCTCTTCTAGAAGTCACAACCTCGGAAGAGCACTGGATGTAAAACTGCGTTACAGTACGTTTAGAAATAGTCATTTATATGCCACCTCCACTCACATAACAGGAGTGTTCCCCAGATGCAGTGCACTTCAGAGCAAGGCTGTGGGCACAGCGGGGACAGCGAGTTGAGCAGCAGCCTGACACATGGCACCAGCTCGGGGCTCAAGATGGAAAAGTTGTTCCCAAGGGCTCGCTCCAGGCTGAGGGACCGACTGCTCGGCCAGCCGCCGGCACTGAGCCACACACCCTCCGTGCCACAGCCTCACAGGAGGCCAGAGGAGCAGGCCCAGCCAGGTGCCACCAGGTTTGTTTGCTTCACAAGGCAAAGGTGAGGCTCAGGTACAGACATCAGGGGCTCCCAAGGCCGGCACAGCCCCAGCCTCACCGCTGGCAGGGACCTCACCCGTGACAGACACTACAGTGCCATTACAGGAGCTGGGACCTACATTTTGACCCCCATCACGTCACAACTAATAAGTCAAATCTACTCACACACCAATTGCCACAATCGTTACATTATTGAAACAAGCACCAAGCACGCAGACTGTCCTCTCCTGACTTGCAGCACAGTGGGGTTTGCAGCTTGTGTAGATCTTCTTTGATACACACTGCTCTTACTCATCATACACAGTCTAGAAATACAGCAAAGTGTCACAGTAATTCCTGACTGTAATGTACAAATTACACACGCAAAGCTAGATGCAGAGTTATAGCACAAGTCTCCAACAAGGATACCTAAACTTTCCATTTGGAACATGTTAAGGATCAACCCAATAAAACAAAACAAATAGTTTAGATGCTTTCCATCTTTCCAATTTTGGTAAATTTCTTTACCCTTACACATTAACCCCCCCCCCAACACTAAAATGGCAAGAAAATGGATTTCCCTAATAAATTTATTCTCTATTTTGTCTGATCTGTCACTCCAGCTTCTATCAGTACATAAAACATACATAGAGTTATGATAATAACTGTTCTAGAATAGTCTAATGCTGGGCAAACCAGAAAAATATTAGTCAAGCCATCTTACATATTCACTACCATAAAGACAGCTAAATCGCTGTTTTGTGAACCAAAGGGACCTTTTATTATTGTCATTATCATTATTGAATTATCAAGAACCACCATAAAATTTGAAACATAAGCAAATGGATTTCTTAGTGTTTTGTATTACATCAGTTCTTTGCTGATACAAAGCAGAACAGAGCCATTCATAGATACAAACCACTTCACACTGGATGGGGGCATGCACACAACCACCCCTACTCCCCTACAATTAGCTGTCCATCCAGTATTGCCTGGGGCATGTGTGTTCCTGGACAATATTTTCCTGGAAACTTTGTGACAAACACCACAAGACCATTTTGTGATAACTGGATTCAGTTATTCTCTGCTTTTTGTCATTTTCAGTATTATTTCTGGTTTTGGCTTTCATTTAAATAGCTTCACCACCACGCTTGAAAGTCTGATTATCCAGCTTTTTTTATTATCCGCAACTTCAGTAGTAAATCCTATACAAAGTAGTTCAATACTGTCAGTGGGTTTATTACTGTTACTAAACAAAAAAAAAAAAAAAGGGGGGGGGAGGAGGGGAGAAATTAAATACATAAATTGAAAAAAAAAAAAAAACCAAAATACTTTAGAGCTTAATAATCACCGTCTAATCTTATCTTCAGGGAATTGACTGAAAGCAGGCAATTTAAACTTGGAAGAACAGCATTCCCCTACCATCTATGTCCTGTGGGTGGAAATACAGTCCCAAAACTGAGACAGTCTGCTCTTTGCTACCAAGAATGCCACCATTCCTGGGATTTATGCAGAGCCTGATACAGATGAACACATCCTCATTCATCTTCTGCCCAACCCCTACTTGCTGCCAGACATTTTGCCAAAACCTTTAGGTCTTCTTTAAGAGACCAGGGTGTTTCTGGACAGAAGATCAATGAAACAGAGGCTGACTTTTTTTTAAAAGAAAAAAACAAAAGAAAAATCTTAAAAGACCACTGAAGCTGAAACTCAAATCAGATTGTAGAAAACATCTAAACTCCAAGACAAGTTTGAATTTTCAGCAAAACTCCAATCCATGGGAAAACACCCAGATAAACCGAGCTGTGCTCTCAGCATTCCAGCTCCTCTGCAGGACAGCTGCTCTCCCAAAGCCACTGGTTCTAACTGCACAGAGTCCTAGGAAGCACCAAAACACTTTGGACACATTTTATTAAGTTTTCTGTACCAAATTTTTATTTCATAAATTTCAGTCTTCCTACTTAATTTCAAAACATTCTAAAGTTCTGAAGAAAAGGATTTATGTGTGTTTAATTTTTTTTTCCCCTACAATTTTCATAGTACATCTGCTTAACCTTAAAACCAAATTAACAAAAGGGTTTGGGGGTTTTTGGTCTGGAAATGTTCAGTGACAAACTTATCAAAAAACAAACACTTCAGATAGTTACAGAACAGGGGTGTCTAGTTTTCACACGTACAACACAACCTGATTTTCTTCAAGGAAAATTAAAAGAAAATGAAAGTGTGACCATATGTTAATTCTTTAATCTTAAAAGACCACTGATATGGCCCCAAAGCACATGCTCTGATGTAATCTATCCTATGTGCTCAGCCCAGAGGGACCAATCCTACTCCTACTGAGGCAGGAAGGAGCTCACATTGACTTCCATAAGAGGAGGATTCTCCAGGAGCAGCTCCCAGACAGGGATGGCAGTGCTGAGATGGTCTTAATCAAACTACCTTGTGTGAATGCAGAGACTTCATTTGTCCCTGTGCCCAAACAAAACATCACCATCATTTGAGGAGTTAAAGGAGAGGCAGGAGAAACTCACCTGAAAAGCTCTTCTCCACTTACTACCCAAAGCACAGGCATTTTACATAAGTCCTACTTTTTTCCCATATTAGACCCCAGCAGATCCCAAAACCTTGAGGTCACTTTTTCTGATCCACCATAAAGAGCCAGCAGCAAGTACTGTGCAAGCTAACAGGATTTAAATAGCAAAATAAACAGGATCCAAAGAAGATTTCCAAACAGCTATCTGCTGAAGGTCTCAATAGAAAACTTTTGTTATGAAGTAACATGAATTTGCATAATTTTGGGGAATATTTTGTTTTCAAAGTAATTCTCTTTTTCACCTGCTTAGGACTTGACCATGTATGGCTTTAGTTAAGTTTTGTTGATGGCAGCTCATGTTTAACCAACTGTTTTTAATTTACAAATTAAACTTGTCAGAAGTAGAAATCCTTCCCTTGGAACCCTTCCAATATGTCAAGAATTAATTCTAATGAAAACGGCATTGCCTAAATGCAGGATGGCCAGTTACTTACTTTATTTACACAAAGTCCTTCTCAGTTTCTTTGATAAAAGCAGCTAAATCTTTTTCCTCTTTCATGTTTTGTCAGCACTTGATTCCTTTTGTCCCCTGGCTATTTGCCTAGCTGTGGACAATAAGGCAGGAAGAATAGAAGCAGATTGTTGGAATGGCCCTCAATAAACCTAATTATGACATGTTGACTGCACTCACCATGACATATTCAGGAGATCCAGGCTTATTCAATTACCCTTGCCAGGTTTCTCTTTCAGACCTAAAGTTATCCTTTGACTGTTTGTATTTCTGAACAGTATTCATGTTCATTGTGAAAGAAAATCCCCTGGACTTTGAGGGGTTTCTGAGTTGATGCTGTTATTGTAGCTAATTTTTATTAACTGAATGATAACATGATAAAGAAATAGACTTTTGTTATGTAATAAGAACAAATCAGTGTGTGCTTAAAGTTACACCTTTCTTTCCTTTTTTTTCCCTCCCTGCAGAAGACTGACAGCACCCATAAGTTGAGTTAATAAACAAAACTCTTTTCTCAGCCTGTATTTAAATTTCAAAGGCACTGAATATAACCTCACTGAAAATTTCTGGCAGCCACAGAAATCTTCCAAAAGAAAAAAATCTTCAACATCCTTCTTCCCACAAACCTTTTTATCCCCAACATCCAGAAGCCACAGAGATGCTCAGTACTGTCAGCACCAATGACCATCTTTCCACCCACACCTTTACACCAACAGACATTTCTTCTGTTTGAAACAGAGTAGAAAAATATTTTCATTGAAAGTCACGCTATACATTGGGGGAGCAATTTACTCCATGGAAAAAACTGTTCAGGGATCATGCCAACAGTTTCTGCAAAACCACTTTAGAGAGGCTGTGTGTCAAGTGGACAAAAGAATGAAAAAATGAAGGAATGCTAAAGGGAGAGAGAGAAAGAAGCAGCCCAAATCAAACTCAGCTTATACGTCAGGCAGCTTCAAAAGAATTAATATTCATGTCTCTATTTCAAACCACTGCAGTTATAATTAACTGCTTTGCTGCTAACTTGTCTGCTATTTCCCTCGACAGCTCCTATGATTTTAAATTAACACAAGTCTGCAAAACAAACAGAAAGAAAACATTACAGTTATTGCATAAATTGCTTCTTTTTAAGCTAAGTGCAAATCAAATTTGCACAATACTAACACTTAACGGGTGGGGAGAATATGTTGCTCTAGTGCAAATGAATACTCCTACTGTGTGCTGTGACAGCCTCTTGTCCTCTGAGGGACTGTCCCAGCTGGGGAAGTCAGAGCTCATGCTCCAGGTCCTTCCTGCCAGCTCTGGTGCTGCTCTCCCTGAGCACAGCAGCACACCACGGGAAACCACCACCCAAAAATCCCTCCTTTACTTCATCCTGCAAGAGGCTGCCAACTTCTGCACATCCCACAGACTGGCTGACCTGTGTAAACCTGGGTGGTGGGGCAAAGAAAACTGAAAATATTGTTTCTGACGTTTCTTCTCAATCAGCCCTCTAAAGGACACTTTGTAGAGTGAGAAACTGTCCCCAAAAGTTTGAGTATCTCGGCATTTGTCTTCCTTCTTAAGAGAAATCTGAATATGTCTCAACACTAGAAAACTGCAGAGGAAAATTCTTTTTAAATACATTCATTTTGTCTCTAAACAGAAAAATAATCAGGTCATTAATCTTCATTTTCTAAGAGTAAAAATTTTTAAATTACGAACAAAATTTAAAAATTAACAAACAAAAATATTTAGTTCTGCCAAATGTTGAAGTGAGTGATTTTATGTAGCCTGAATTCTTCCTTTTGTTTTCGTTAGAACAAAATGTTGCCGTAATTGTCACAATTTGAGGGAGTTTCACGTTCAATGGACTCGTATCTTCCCAGCAGAAAAAATAGTTCTGAGATCTCCAGAGCAGCACAACCTCCAAATAGTATTTAGAAAGACAATAGCACAAAGTAACCCAAAGGATATTAGCAGTGGTCACATGGAGGGGTGCCAGAGGAATGTCTTGAGGATATAACCTACTTCACTAAATTATCTGCCACACAGAGCATATTCATATGATTGGTTTTGTTTGAAACTCGGGGGTTGGGGGAGCTGTTTGTTGCTGTTTGTTTGTTTTATTTTTATTTTAATTTGGAGACTTTAATGGATGCTGACAGCAAGCCCTCAGAGCAGTAAAAGAAACATTTCTTAATACGCATAAAAGCCTCCATTTGCATTCCTTTACTAATAAAAAGAAGTACAGCTTTGCTTAAATAGTTACAAACTCATCTTTTGTACCAAGTACATGAATTTCTTCTGGCTGCACAAGCAATGTGCCTGGTCAGACCTAGCTCTGTCCCAGCTTCACAGTTTGTGTGTATCTGTAGAATGCGTGTGAAACATGATACACACATAGAACAAGCAGAAGCTACTGAGCATTGTTCCTTAAAATCTACTACATTCCTTAAAAATACATTCAGGAGACTGATATCAATAGGCACATACATCACACTAAAATGTGCTTTACCACTTTATTACAGAAGCTGTACTAAAAGTGACCAGAAATCTTTCAAATTTTCCCCAAAATATGGTATTGTTGATTCCATTACTTGTTTTATATTATTAAATAGAATTAGATTCTCTATAAACAGCAACTATTATCCTCAAAGAAAAATTAGAAAAATAACTTGACCTTACAACACAAATAATCTAATATCTGGCAGTACATCCTACAAGCTTTTGCTCAGGAAAAAGTCCTCAGTTATTCAAACCACAAAATGCTCCAACAGCCAGGTTGAGATCTCTCTTACATTCCTGGAAATCAACAGTCTTCCACAAAGAAACCACTCTGATTTGACAGCAGGAGGCATCAAGTTTGATGCCCAGTCCAGGATCTGATCTAAAAACATATTCTATCCTATAGCATTATTTCCTGACAGTTTATTGGAAAATCTGTCTGAAAGTATAAATTTGTAATGCCTCAGTCCATTATTTCTTGTTCCACAAGAGTCTTTAAGTCAATATCTCAGATTAGGTTGGTTTACTCTTTGTAGCCTACCAAAACAAGCAAAAGTAGATTAAAAATTGTTCTTTTACTAAAATTTGAATCAGGGGTATACAGCAACTGCAGAAATATACAGGAAAAAGGAGATAATGGTGGCTGAATCTAAGTGTACTGAACCTGACACTGAGCTCTTTACCCATCTCTCTTCCCGATGCAATCAACGGCAGAGACAGATAAATGCCCAAATGTCTTCTGAATATTTGTGTAACAGAAACTTGTCAGACAAATTTTCAGGTTTGTATTCTAATTTGATACCTGTAAAGACTCATTCTACAAGTGCCTGTGGCACTCCATGAGTGATGAGCATCTGATGAAAAGTGGCAGCAAAATAAGAATCTCTCCTAGTCCCCAGTTGTCCCCTATCACAATCTCTAGCAAACAGAGGGTGGTTTAAATTTGGAGATGAAATAGGGTAAAAATAATACTCTGACTTTATCTAGGACCTTTCCAGCAGGAAAGTCAAAGGAGTCTAAAATTGTTCCAGGAAAGTGGGAACCAAATACTTTCATTTCCTAAATGTACTTTAAGCTCTGTACAGCTGATGCAAAACAAGGACTATTATCAGATTCCCACTTAGGGTCTAATATTTTCAACCCACAACAGAACAAAAACCCAAAATGCTCCTCTTTCCTTTACTTGTGAAAAACTAAAATCCTGCTGGCAACACTCCACCAAATTCAAGTCTATTGTCGCACCTTCAGCTCTAAATCCTATTTATTCTTTCACCCTTTTCCCAAAATGCAAGAAAAAATTCATTATAAGTGATTGTTCATAGACTTGATTTTCAGGGAGTTAGATGGCATTGGATTATGCTGAAAGTAAAACAAAAAAGATCATTGGTTGCAGTATTGCAATAAATTTGAAATTTATTATAAAGTATCATTGTTTCAAATGACCGTTTTCCACAACTGCACATCTTTGTTCTGTGAAACACCCCTTTGCTTTGCTAAATGAAATTTTCTCAGCAGTGAAGCTGAACTCACCTGAAATCATTAATGCAGGGGGAACCCATCTTTTCTTCACTTAGAGAATTTTTCCTCAATATGTGTGCAAACCCTTATACAGGAAATTTAAGCCAGCCAACGCTAAGCTGGCTTTTCTGTTACCTTCAAAGCAGCCCATAGACTCTGTGTAGATAACTCATGCAATGCACCCCTAGCAAATATCACAACTGCTGCCTCTGTGGGCAGATCATTTATTTTGAACCTAACCCTCAGAGAAACCCATTTTCCTTCAAGCAGCCTGACTGAAGCCAAGGATGCCTGAGCATGTATGGCAGGCTCGAGCCAAGAGACAGCATGCAAACAGAGATCTTCCACATCATCCCAAAGACTTATTTTCCATTCTTGCAGCCATCAACTCAAACATGAAACAGTTACTGGAACACAGTATTGCCAGCTTGTTCCTAATTACTGGTTCTTCTTCCCTGCCTAATGCATAGCTAAATGAATGAGGGCTGTCATGGAAAGGGACTCAAATTTTAAGTCTGGCACAGCTGGATGATCAGGATAGGAACACAGAGAAAGCACACAAAAACCCCACAGCCTCATCTTTGCAGCACTGAAGTCCAAATGCAGGCTTGCACCACGCACACTTTGAGAACAGCCTACCTGGCCCTTCCCTGAACCTCAGAAAAACTGCTACAAACTTCCTGGGAAAGCAGACCCAGCACTCTGCTCCCACAGCTTTGCTTGGCCCCTGGGTCTGTGGCAGCACAAGTGGCTCTCACTGATGCTCACACACTGCTCATGGCCACGGGCTGGCAGAGGGGTTACCCACTCACCTGTCCAAGCATTTCTCAAATATTAGAGACAAGATGCTGCAGGATTTCTTTTGTTCCACCAAAAGGTGCCTGGCCTTCCCTACCCCGCTCCCCAGAAAGCGAATGGCCCTGTGTGCCTCAGCAATGTTTAGGGTTGCAGTACAGACTGCTCTGCTTTGTGCTCCTGGGAACTCAGAAGAGCTGCTTTCTCCATCAGACGTCCTCTGGTTTCTGTGTTGTGTCTCTGCCTTTAACAAAGACTGATGTGACACACACACACTCCTCTACAGCAGTGCCTCCAGAGCACAGCCTCACAGGTAACACTAAAACTGCTACTCAAACCCATTTTAAAATGAGATAATTAACTCTAGACTGCAGCATTTAACAACCTGTAAATAAATTCCTAAGCAAAAAATTTTTTTTTAATTCATAAAATGAAATGATGATGCAAGGTCATGTTAAAGAGATTTCTCTGGATGCTATTTGGAGTTTCTATTTCCTATCACAGAAGAATCTCCTTTACCAACCCTGACACTCTACATACATACTTGCAGACATGAAGTTCCATTGCTTTTTTAATGCACAGCAATTATATCCTTGGACCACTTATATTAAAACACATTTGGGCTATTTCTCCACCTTAAAGGCAAATTACAGCATATGAATAATGAATTTTTTTTTGAAGGCAGAGAAATAGATCATCTTCCCCTTCTATCTGGTGTGGTGCCTTTCCAGCAAGGCAGAAGTGGAATTTGAGACCCATTTATGAATAAGCAATAAAAGACTCATGAGATGGGATGGTTTTGTAACTTCCAAAAAGGCAAATCAACTGGAGACAGAGATAGTTGAGGATGGGTACCTCAGTTTGCACACGATTTATTACCTCCCCTGCTACAGGAGAACAGTTCCAGTTCCCAGCACAAACAGCTCTCCCCATCTTACCTCAAGAAGAACCTGACAGGAAAGAAAGAGCCTAGCAAGTTTTCACTTTGGCCTTTGAAGTTCTTCCTTGGCTGACTGATGCTCGTCCATACATAACTGGAAGAAAAGACTTCCATTGTGCCTCTCTTTACACCAAGTGTATTATTCTCCAGACAAAAGCTTTCGAGTCTTAACTTTTAAACACACCTCTCTTCAGCGTGTACTGTTTCTAACCCATCAAATCTTTTTCTTGTTCATTAAAAAAAAAAAAAAATAGACAGCTTTCTCCCCCCAGGCAATCTACTCTGTTTGTTAGTTTTTTGCAAAGGGATTCCACAGATGCAGAGCAGCCAGCGCTCCTTCCCAGAAATACAGTATTTTCCCCCAACACTGTCTCCAATAGCTTACCCAGCCCAGCTTTAAACATGAAATACAGCCATTGTAGGAATCCCCCCCGCTTTTAGACGAGACCTGGTGAATAATCACCCTACTGAAAACATCTCCAACATCTGGCAACTTGCTGCTATTTGCAGGGTCTGTGCGCTGGGTCAGGCAGGGATGCAGGAGCAGGGCAGGGGGTTAAGCAATGAACATGCTCAGCACCTGCTTGCTCTCTGCCTGATTCTAATCAGTATTCTCCTCTCATACCCAGGAATGCTAGAATTCCTCAGTTTCCTCAGAAAAACTCAAAACTTTTTCTGCCTCAAGGAAAGAAGAGGGAAAAAACAAAAAAGAAAAAAAAAGGGTTTTTTTCTGTCTCTCTTTTCTGTTTAGGCTCTGACCAAATTTCATTAAAGACAATGCAAGTCTTGCTGTTAAATTCAGTAGTCCTTTTTTCAGATTTATGAGGAATCTCACGTGCTTGACACTATTAATTAGAGGAATTAGTGGTGTTAAAAAAAGAAGAAAAACACACAAAACCAAACCTATAAATTTACTGTTTAAGGAGTAGACTGTAAAAATATAATTTTCCTTGAAACTTTAGAATTCAGTAAAAAATATTTGTTTCACCAACTCTAGAAATAAAATCTTGCCTTATTGCAAGTTCTGCTGCAGTTTTACATCTAAAAACTTTTTTTTTTTTTGACCAGTTGACAAGTTTAAGCCAGTCTATCAATTCCAACTGGCTCCTCAGTTTTTTAGCTCATAACTTCATGTCCAAGTTGCTGGACTATTTCTCTTTGTCAGGAAGAATGCTTATAAAATAAATTACAGATTTCATTTAATAAAGTTTAAAATCAAAGCAAAGTAGTTCGTCTCTAATCAGCCTGTGCAACACAAAATCCCACCACTAAGAAATGCATTCTCTTGCATAAGGAGGGAAAGCTACAGTTTTAAACTATATATACTGGCAATGTACAACAAAAGAATGTTTAAAGCATGATTTTTGTCTCCTTTTTCTGCTCAGTACATATTTCTGTTTTAACAAGTGCAATAGTAAAAAATATCATTTTAAAAGAGAAGAGAAAAAAACCACAGCATTTTAAGCAGCTATCCAGCAAATACACATTTTTAGTGAATGCAACAGCAGTGGTAGAAGAGATACCAGTGCAAGACCTGTGTGCCCAGTCACAACCACATAAATTTCAAGCATCAAATACTCTCTTAGAATGAATGATAATTTGTATATATTATTGAATACATTTTTCACACCACATATTTGAGAGAATTGCAGGGTATTCATGGGAGACTCAGCAAAACTAGCAAAAACTGTGCACCAATTACTGCTGTACTCCAGTAAATACATTGTGGCTCAGAGCCTCAGAGTAAATTGAGGCAACACTTCTGAATCCATCCCAGACCACAATAACTATTGATCTGCTTTAGTTTTAAAAAATAGTAATAAAACTATTAAAAATAAAGGTATAGAGTCTTTACCTCTTCACCAAAGCACACCCCTGCTTCTCTGTGCCAGGGCTCGCAGCACCTGGTGAGTTAAGTGTCCATACCATGGGCCACTGGACAAAAGAATAGCCACTGACCCCTCTACAAACAACCCCTGGTGTTCCCCAGCTCTGCAAACCCAAAAGCTGAAAGCCCAAATACTCTTCCAAGGACAGGCTGCAATCCCATCTTGCCACAAAGCATTCATTCTAGAGGATCATTCTATCTGGATTTGCAGTCTCAGCAGATGAACTATGACAGCTGACCCTATGGAACACTTTTGATTCCTGGACACCAGACATTTAGAAATACAGTTGAGGGAGGAAAATATCACTGGTCCCATTTCTTTAAAAAAAAAAGCAAAACAAAATGCAAAAAAAAACCACACAAAAAAAAAACCAAAAAACACAGACACAATGAGAAAATTTGACCACATAGGAGCAGCAGAGATCAGTAACAGGGAAGGAGGAGCAAACAGTCCTATCTCAGCTGGCTTCAGGCACAAGCAATGCAAAAATCACTGCAAGAAACACAGAGCAAACTGTACCAATTCCAACCAGTTCCCCTTCAAACTAAAGCCAACTCTTCCAGCACCAATTTTGCCATAACCACTTTTTTCTTGTTTGTTTGTACTTAGGGGTATCACTTACTTACAAACACATTAGTCACCAAGATCACTCCTTCCTACTCAAAAGGGGTATTAAAAAAGATCCCTTAGCCCAATCCAAAGATGCAGAACCACACTCACCACAACCCAACCAGAAGAAAGTTAAAGCCTACGGAAAGATGCCCTGGGCAGCCCCTTTTCCACAGCAGCAAACCAGCACCAGCTGTGCAAGGGTGGGAGAAAGCCCTTTAGCCCAAATCACAGGGACCCGAGGCATCCCCTCCAAGAGCTGAAAGCGCAAAGCACCACCTACAGAGCACAACTGCGACCACACCGCCTCCACCTCGAGAGCACAACGGTCCTGTGGAAGCTTTAAACCTCGCAATAAATATATGGAAATCACTTGCAAGACTCACAGACGAAAAGGGCAGAGCGAGGAGCTTCCTGGTTTGGAAACAGGGCAGCTCCAGCTCCCACCTGGGCTGGGAGCCAGACCTGCACCCAGCCCTGAATTGCAAGGACTCTGCTCAGTGCTTCAAACTCGCTCTCAGAGAGGCACAATGGGTCTTTCAACCAAAGGATCCGGCCCTGAAAAGGGGCTCAGGGCACCCGAAGGGCACGGCACTCCACAAGTACCCTGAGGCTAAAGCAGGAGAAGTGACACAGAAGTGCATCCGAAGGGGCTCCCCCCTTGCTATCCTGGGAAACCCACCATTCCATAGCCCCTCCCTCTGCTAACCAGTGGCCAAAAAATACGCACCACGGGGCCTGTTTCTTTAATAGAGTAGCACTTTTCTGCATGGTAGCACTCAAGATTAGGAACAGGTGAGTCCCTCCTACACTCTTTCATCACCTGGAGGATCTCTTTTTCACCCTCTTAACACTTTTCCGGGGTGTTTTATTTTTTATTTATAGCTACCATTACCAAGATTCAGATACTAGCTATATTTAGGAATTTTTTTTAATATTCACTTTAAATTTCTGTCTCTGACTTACTCTTCCGAGGCTGACAAGTCTGTTCCTGATGTCACATTAACAGAAATATTTATGTCATCAATCACCACTCCAGGAGAAGCACAGTAACTTTGAATTCTGATTTAAGTTTTTCCTTGGCCAAGTGACCTCTTACAGCCTGGGGACAAGCCCTCTTTCCACCCATCCTAGGGTAGGGTTTGACAGTCATTCAAATTACATGGTGTCCTTCCAAAAATTTTATTTGCTGTGCTGATTTGGACCAAAGGTTGAGGGCAGGAATGTTGTATAGGGGGACAGAGTGTGCCTCCCATCCTGGTACCCTTCAGCCAGGGAGGAGCCAGAAATGAGAGGGAGTGAGCAGCACAGCCTCCCACCCTGCCAGGACTGATGGAGCAGATTGGTTACAGAGCTCCTTACAGCAGAGAGCCACAGGGGGTTTGTTTGCCCTTTTTTGCTAAATTGTATGATAGAAAAATTAAGTGCCATTCTCTAAAGCAGCTTTTTTTAATTTGCTCTGCTTGTAGCATTTTAGCCACGCTTACTGGCTGTGTCAGGTCTCTTCTTTACCAGCAACTATAAGCACTATCAGGTCTTGCTCAGTCTGAGAAAGTGAAGGTATTCCCTCAAATCCGGAATGTAATTAAATTTTCATACAGGGCCAAATTCAGTGCTAAGTAACCTGCACAGCCCTGCTGAGAGCACAGGACTATTCTGATGTAAATGCCAATACAGTTTGGTCTCAAGAAACTTTTAAAACAGAGATGGAAATAATAAAAATATTAAAAATATATCTGCTCTATGCAGCCATTTTGCATTTTCACCAGCACATGTGAGCATCCTGAGACCTTGCAATGCTTCTGGCTGCTTCAGTCCCTGCCCCAGTGCACACAACATGCAGCTCACGCCAGTCTCATGTTGTTCAGAAGAGATGGACAAGCAGTTAGTTTTAAGGGGTTTTCAGAAGGCAACACTGTATTTGTTGGAAAACAAGTTGTGGGTACTAAAGCAACAGGGGTTTGTGTGGTTTTCTGTGTGGCTGCCAAATATTCGAGCATTTTTGCTTGAGCCTGTTGATTTAAAAGAGCAGGTCAAATCAACTGTGCTAAACCAGGGATGAACCCACAGGGCTTTTTCCTAACTGTGACATCTATTGTACAATCTTCTAAATAGATTCCTAAATGTTTTCTTCTATTATTTTCCAGTTCCACAGACAAAGAACACAGTGAAGTCATATACCATACAGGGAATCACCACCACACACAGCAAGGGAGGGGCACGTGATGCCTTTCTCCGCACCACATGTGTTAGAAATCTACAGAAAAAGCTTGTAGATCTCTGTCCATAACACCACACCATAAAGATCTGATGACTGCTCACTTAAACCGTCACTCCTTAGCTAGTAGTTGTTTGGAAGTATCTCTTCTATGTAAATACTGATAATGCAATTCAGTGTTCACTCACACACCAGGATCAGTTCATCATCTCCAATGGAGTTAAACTTGATTCATCTCTTGGTAAATGGAATTCCAGAGATTTTTTTTTTTTTTCAAAATCTGTACTTTTCAGGATTTCATTGTGAAACAGTGTATTACACTTTCCATTTTCTTAAACTAAATATTTTCCACTTCCTTTTTTTTCTTTGTTAAATCACCTTCCTTCTGAAAACAACTTATTTTGCTGTTCTTGAAACCAGCTGAGTCCTGACTTCCAGCTAGTTCTGTACGAGTTTTTTTCTCACCACTCAGCCTGACAGGAGGGGTTGGGTAGGTGTCAGAATATTTACTGGGGCACGGATCCCCCCACCTCACTCTCTGACCCCTCAGCACTTCACACCAGATCAAACAGCCAGCCCTTAGGTCAAAACAAAAAGGAAGTCCTGCCACACCATCTTCAGTAAAAATGGATTTTCTGTGGAAGCATTCCCTGCAACTCCTCTAGCCTGGTTTCTATAAAGCCTGTCTATACTCATCTCCACCCTCTCTGAGACAGTTAAAAGCAGAGGTGGGAAGCAGTTTTAAATATAATTTGGTTACACTGAGTACGGTTGTCGCTACTGCCTCGCAGGGGGTAGGTGGCTTATACATTGGTTACATTTTTAACAAAGTGCAGAGTAATTTTGCCAAAAGAGCTGTGGTTGCTATTGCTTTTCTGGGCTAATACGTGGAAGAGATTCTGATTATATTGGCATGAACAGTCCCACTCATTTAAGTAAGGTGAATAAGATTTGACAGGGGCTGAATAAACTGTCTGCTTGCAGAAATGTCAGCCACAGATAGTTTATTCCTCGTACTATTCAAACCACAGTGATCTGTGTGACAATATATCTGATAAAGAAATTACTACATAGTCATTTTCAGATCAGACATCCAACAAGAGGAATATCATAAATATAAAAATCCTTAGGACTGGGCCTTATATGGGCTTGTGCATGATATAAACATTGATCATGTTTGGCAGAAAGTCTACAACCAGGCAAACATCCTCTAAAAAAAATCAAAAGGTAGCATGGATATCACTGTGCTCACCACAGCTCTCCATGGAAACAAAAAAGTTGAGTTCATGGACTTTAAGGAACTTTGTAACTAAAAACCTTTCGAAGAGTGTTAGCTCTTTCTCTGGGACAAAATGTCTCCTAAAGTAGCTGAGTACTTGCAAAGCATGCACAGACTGATATTTCAATCAGCAATAACCAGACAGAATGGAAACAGAGTGTATTTAAGAAAGGGAGCGAGAAAATGATGATTAAAATTTTTTTGTCTTATCCTTTACTCTGCTGTTTTTCACAATAGCAGAGGAGACTCACCCAGTCACCTAAAAATCAAGGCAACACCAGGAGAGACTTTCTGGCTTTAGCAGGCTTCTTAGAATTGTTTGTGGAGCTAGATTTCTGTGTTGGATGTATGCAGTGGGACCTGGATCTCACACTCCCATACCTCACAATTCAGATGAAAATTCATATCATAATGACAAGAAAACACATCCAGATTGCACAGCCTCTTCTACCGAGGATGTGGTGGGATATATTTTACTGTCTCTGAAATAAGTATAACTTTCTGCCATGCAACAAGGAACTGATTGCTCTCAAGGGCCCTTGCTTGTTTTTCTGCACAGCCTTGTCGATCCAACTTCCCCCTTTTTTTTGGAGAAGGGACAGCACAACTATCCTAGCTGGGGCAAGTAGGATCCATAAAATCCAAACTGAAGAAAATGACCAAACAAATGTTGCAAGCTTGTTTGTGTCCCCTTTATTCTGAGAGCCTGGTCTGGAGAATGGGCTGGCTTCTCAAGCTCCCTTTCTTTTATTGGCAGCCCTGGACTATTTATCTCCCCTGTGATTTGGTATACAAAGACAACTTTTTTTTTCTCTTTAGGCTACACTCATCAAAAAGATTACATGCAACAAAATTAGTTTTAGTAAAATTCAGTTAAATACTTTGTATTTTACCTGCTATAGTAGTAACATTTCAATGCACTGTATACTAAAAATAAAGCAATTAAAACAAAATCAAATCCAGTAATACTAAAGAAAAAAAAAACACCACAAAACTGTAAGAGCATACAGTGTATACATTCAACAGACCATGCAAAATAAGGATTCCATTCAAATTTCACATCTCATTAAAGACAATTTGGCCATTAATCCATACGGGTTTAGGAGCAAAGAAGGATTTTCCAAGACAGATAAACTGAAATGATCCTCCTTTGATCTCCGAGGTTAAGAATCAGCAACAATGGAAGATGAACAACAAGGGGCAGAACCAGTGGCCTTTTTATGTGCCACAATGGCATCAGCAAACAACTACTTAATCAATATTTGGCCAGGGACACTGAAAACTTTCTTTTCAAATTTTAATTCCTAGTTGTAAAACAACTGTAGGGCAACCAGCAAGATAAGACATTAAACTGACTGCTTAATTGCCTTTTACTGTCTTACTAGTTATATATGCACATTCTTAATAGTTCGTGAATCTTTATTTACTAGGATGAATAAACGACCTGTCAACAATTACATCCAACTCCCTTAACTAAATAATCTCAGCACATGACACACTTTAACTCTAATGTGTCCTCAGTGAGTTTTAATTTCATTACGCTTCACTTTTTTTCTCAGCAGTGATTTAAACTGAATTAGCTTAACAGCATGGGGCAGGAGTACTCCAGGGCAAGTAAAGTAAAATGCAGCACTCACACTAGGCTAAACAAGGTCTTGTGGTGAATTACATTACTGTACATCATTTTTATTAGCCAGAGAGCTCAGCGTTCAGGGACCATTTGGAAGTACCCTGCATTTTTATTTCTATATTTTGTTCTTTCTCTGGCGGCATGTGTTTGCTACCTAGGATTTAAAGTGACATTTACATGGAGAAATTCGCATTGACTGGCTTGCTCTGATTTATTGCTTTGTGTTTCACTCAATTTCTTCTTAAATTAACCAGAGAGCACTTTGTAGTTCTGCTTCATTTCCCAATGCAGTTTTATTACACAGCTCTGGGGACTCATGATAATTTATCACTATCAGCTTTATTGGCTTCCCTCTCCTAAACCCTGTTCCGACCCTTATCAATAAGTAAACCAAACCAAACTAAACGTTCCCCAAATAAGTATTAAGTAAAAGTGCTGTCTTTGACTGATACAACGGAGAATCGCTATTCAAAATCAGACATGGGCATTTTTTCGTTTTCAGGATTTTATCAGTATTGGCTTTTACTTACAGCATTAATTGCTAATTAGCTTTTTATCTAATTAAAACCTCTGTCTGTCTGCTGATTCCATTGCTACCTCCGTGTAAACACAGACACAGAGATCCTTGCCCTCAGTGAGAGTTTTGCCAGAGTTTCACTCGGGATTAAAGTCACCCGCTTGTGCAGTGGGTACTTTCTTCTAACAGAATAGAACAAATTTGGGCCCCATTCCTGCCTGGCCCGGCCCACGTGAGCACCGTTACACACATGAATAGGCCCTTTGAGTGGGACTGCTCAGGACTCGTCGTTACCAGCATCTGCAGGACTGGAGGTCTGGTGCCCAATCGAGTAAACCCCTCTTATATCCTAAACCTGGGGATTTCTCCCAGAACCACAGTTGCTCAGCACATTACAGAGCTGGTTTCAAGAAAAGCCTGATGTCTATCATGGTAAATTCCTGCTGGCATCACAGATTCTGCAATCATAGGAGAATCTGTAAAGCCAAATATATAAATCACATTCTCAGAGGAAGTCCTAGCCACACCGAAGTCAACCAACTGTTTCTTGCCTCAGCCTTTCCAGAATGACACCCTCTAAGTCTAATGAAGATGTTCAAAGCAACCAAATAAGGTGCTAACTTGAATACAAATTCAAGTTAATCAACTGCTGTGTGTGAAGCAATCCTGACATTTGCTAAAATAACATTCAGCTTTGTTCTAGATACATGCAATTAGAAAAACTGGAAAGGATGCCCATAGCAATTCTGCTTGAACAGGCTCTGACTCTTTTAAGTTGAAGAAAGGGTCCCTAAGAGGGCAAAACATTCAAAGCCATTAATGAAATCATTACTTCAAGCAAAGGATATGATGTATATATGTATTACTTCAGAGAGTCACTGCTAGATTAACACCCTTTCTTCCCACAGCTGGAAATATTACTGGTGCTTTTGTCAGACGATTAGCCTGCCGTTAGCCTGACAATTAGCACTCTCCTCAAAATCCCCCACTTCAAGACAGGAGGGCATGGGCTGCCCCGCAGCTCTGGAAGAGCAAACTCTACTTTGAAGTCACCCTAAACTCAAACAATTAGCACCTTTCTAAAAATGCTCAGCATGCTGGGACATCATACTCTCACTTGATGATGAGGCCACTATTCATTGCTCAGGTCATCAGTTGTTATTATTATTAGCTCAGAACAATGATTTGGAGGCAGAAGCCTGGCCCAGAGCCCCACAGTGATGATGGGCCAGGCAGAAGAAACAAAGATATGCTGGGTTTGCGGGGGATCACCTGCACCAATTTGCACTTGTGGTGAATTTTGTGGTGACTTTTCTACCCAGGCCTGGACTCTCACTATTAAGGTATGAGGAAAGAGAAGGGGAAAAAGAGAGGTAGAAAATATAGTTGGCACTATCTGCCTTGAGCCAAATTCTGGACTCACTAGGGAGTTTTTCTTAATTAAGCACTATTTTCTTGTCAGCTCTGAGAGCCTCAGAAATGACACAGTTCAAGTGACATGAGTTGATTTCTTAGACCTGCTAGTGACCAAATATATACAGTAGTGCATGAGATTTCAGGCTCGAGAAGATAATTGCCTGCAGCCACAGCCATCACATTTCATTCAATAAGTGAATCTTTACCATGAACACTGAGCAGGGGAACAAACCGTGCTTCTCAACCCACAACAACATTTCACACAGCACACAAGTCCTCCTACCACTGCACCCTGGGACAGGACACTCAGCAAAACCAGGACAACCCCTGCAGCCAAAATCTAACTCAGCAGCTGCTTCATCCCATGCTCCAGCCACTAATCCAACAGTCGACGATGTAGAAATGAATGACTCAAACTGATATCTGGTGCCTCCATGTTAATCTTCTCCCTTAATAAAATGTCTTTATTGGTTTAGCAATCTAAAAATAACTGGCTGCATGATACTGACCAACTCTAATCAAAACATCTGCCAGCCCATCTAGCTCAAGCTACCCTTCAGATCATGTGCCACCACTTCAAAGCCTCGTGCATCAAGTCAGTAATTGTAACATTGCATCTAAATATTTAAGCTAGGGGCTGGTAGTCGCGTGTCCCATTTACAGTCAGCATCTGTCCTCTAATTCCATTACAGTACAAAGCAAAAATGTTTCCCAAAACTCACAAACAGGAAAAGCATCACACAGCTCGAGAGGCAGCAGCAGCTTGAACTTTCGAGCTGCTGAGCAGAGCTTTTGTGCTAAGGTCCTTTTTTTTCCCTACCCCTTCAAACTCCCCACATACACACACTAAAATAGGGGTGGTGCCGAAATTGTATTAATGTGAGCCTCAGGCACACAGAAAAAAAGAAAAGAGGAAGGGGAGGGAAGGGGGGGAAGGGTTTGGTCCAAGATGAAAGTAAGAAGAAAATAAAGGAGGCAATTTAGTCTGCTGTAGCCTGAATTGCTCTCAGTACAGCCAAGGGTAGAGGCTTGGGATGAGTAGGGCCCTTTTTGGACGGGTGCGCATGACTGGGGGAGGATCCGCCAGGACAGGGCCCGGGGGCCAATTCCGCTGGCTGGGAACAGAGGCCCCCTTTGAGGCCGGGCGGGGGGGTCCCGGCCCCGGCCGCCGCCCCGGCCCGCTCGCAGAGGGCCCGGGGACCAGCCCTGCATCGCTGCGGTGCTGAAAGCCACTGGTTCCTGCCAGAAAACAACAGCTATTTTATGAAGGGGGGAGTTATCAGATTAGTCAGCAAACCATGCTGCACATAACTCCCACCAAAGGTACAAGCAACTCCCTCTTCTGTAGTGGTTATGCTAAAAATAAGCCCTGGTGTGCCACATTAAGGCACAAAACTTTCTCATGTTCTTTATTTATGGTTTGTGCCTTTAAGAAAAAATTATCACGCATGCAGAAATACAGATATGCTATTATAGAGCTATCAGCCTCCTGATACACACTCTTACAATCAAGTTTTCTTTAAATATATACCCAGAATCAGGGTTGAGGGTGACACCAGCAGAAACACTGAAATACAGCACATACAGGGCTGCACATGTGGCATCTGTAAACAGTGTGAGAATCACATGTAAGAATCCAAGAAGAGAGGCTGAAACAGAATCACACCCGGCATACCTAAGTTTACCTACACGTATATTTGTGGTGGGAGAAATGCCAATGATAAACTGTTTCTATCACACATTTTTTAAAAATACCATGTTTCCATTCTCTCAAATCCCACTCTGCTGTAAGTACTCCCTAAATCTTGAATTAGCTACCATTAAAACGACAACTGTTGTCCTTATCTTTGGAAAAAATGCCACTCCTTGAGCCACCCAAAGGCCCACGGCGAGGAGGGGATTTTGGAGGCAGCGCCAGCAAATGTCCAGCACTGATGTGTGCTCCCGAGCAGAAGAGCCATACTTTGCTTCATGCTCAACCTTGAGAGCCGGCTTTCCCTGTCACCCACACCCTGGGATACCTCAAGTCCTCAAGAACAGAGCTACAAAAATTCCTCATACTGCAAAAGATTTCCCTCTGTAACATGGAGCACTCAGCATTGAGCTACCCCCTGAGGGTTTTGCTGCACAGCACACAGATGCCCTTTGGACATTCCGCAAGCAACCCGGGTGTCAGAAAGGGCATCTGAGATGTGCTACCAGCGGGCACCCTCTGCCACACCAGGCCTCATAGCCAAGCTGGTGGGGGCAGGCAAATGTGATCCTGCAGCATCAAAATCCTTAGGAGCTCTGCCAGTTATTTCAGTAAGAGAGCAGGATGATTTTTATAGATGGAGTGAAATCAAAGCTCCTCGGCTGGCAAGGGGAGTTGAAGCAGAACTTTTTTTTGTTGGTCAGACACAGAAAGCAGTGGTGGGCTTCTTTTATGGTTATTCTTTTCTTGTAATGGTCTCACTGGTGTGCTGTCCCTGTAGTATCACACTCCACACGGGGCACGAGGAGTATGGCAACAAATGCTTTCTGGAGCAGCAGCGCGCTCGCACTGCAGCATCCCAGCCACTCCAGTAATGAGATTAAGCAACAGCTTGCTAGTCGGGGAGGGGGAGCAGGCATTGCTGTGGGGAAGAGCACACTCTCCCTCACACTGCCAAACCTTCCCAGCCACTGCCACAGAACAGATGGGATTACCAAAGCTGCCGTTTCCACGGAACTGTCCGGTCGTGTTCACGCAGCAAAAACCTGCATGCCCAGGGCAGGAGGGCTACACTACACCATGTAATCAAGGGGAAAATTGCTACTGATTGAACTCAAAACAAACAAAATAAGACACTCACATCCACGGAAAGTGAAGGAGAGGGTACGTCAGGAGGAGGTGGAATGCAGCGTCCTCATACAACTGTGCAGGGAGGCACGAGTGAGCCCCTGCTCCAGCCAGGCATCACCAGCCCCAGCAGTTTTCTGCAAGAGTCTGGGGCTCCCCAGGGCTGCTGGGAGGCAGCCATGCACCCAGACACTGACTTATGATAAATCAGGAGCCCCACTTTTAAGGGCAGACAGTCAAAGAACAGGAAGACTGTTTCAAAGACAAACAGAAGGATGGGTTATATTGATAACAATATTTTTTCTCTTGCTGTCTCTATTAACCACTCTTTGTTCCATAAAGCAGTGATATCATCAAGGCTTACTATCTTCTGTTTCAAATCTCTGTCAAGAAATTCAAGAAGGCAGCAAAGCTAGCTCTTTAACAACTAGGGCTCTGAATTTAGCTATTTTTCCCTTGGTGCACATTCCTCTTGGAAAAATCCTCTGTTGAAGGAGATGGTGGAGTAAACTCTGGACTGATCATATGAGGGCAACTACACCAGGCAATCAAACTGTTCCTTCTGGCCTTAAAATCTCTAATTTTGTTAGCATCTTCTGCATGCTTGTATTATACACATCCTTGCAAACACAGACACGCAGAAGATGAGTCTTCCCTGAAAGTTTTAATAACAGTCGAAAACTAAGTTTTAGGAGGGTTTAGGGGTTTGTTTGAACAAAACAAGGACATATCCTACTGTCAAAGAATGGATTTCAGTTGTCCTTGAACGGCACTGGCATCCCTTGATGCCTAGAAATGCTATAAACATTTTCTCTCTAAAAACAGCTACTTTTTTTCCACGATGGAGAGTCCATAAAACTGCGTGGAGCATCAGCTATTAGGGGCTCATTGAATAATTCATCCCTCATTGCAAGCCCATAATGTCTTTTCTCAGCCTTTTGTGGGGCTGTTTTCTCTTCTTTTCTCCTTGAATTATAAAAAGGTTGCCTTCTTTTGTTCACATCAAGCTGCTGCTAGCTGAAGCTTTGTCTGTGCAAAGCCAAAGTGTGAGTTTCAATGGACTCCCCCCTCTTTGTTTTCCAAGTTCATCTCCAAGTGTAGATTGTGTATAGAAGGCCTTCTTTGTAAAAGCTGGAAAAGTTGTACAAATGTTTGACCAGCTCATTTGGTACTTTTGTCTCGCCTTCTCCAGTGCCTGTGCATGTGCTGGGCAGCAACTTCCACGCACAGGCGGCCCGGCCGGGCCCTCGCCTGCCCCTGCACCCTGGCCCAGCCCGGAGCCAGGCATGGCTTCAGCGGGAGCAGCAGCTGTCCCTCCGCAGCAGCGCTTCACCTCCGCCTTGTTCAGGTTGCAACCTCCTCGCAGTCCCAGGCCAAACACCAACACATGCTCTTCCCAGCAGTTTTAAGAGCAGAAAAAACAAAACATGTGGCTCCCTGCCCTGTTCAGACTGCAGAGACTCCAGGCTCCGCAGCCTTTTGCTACAACTGCCCCTTCTATGCAGCTGCAGCCTTTTGCTTGGCTTGGGAAAGGAGCCCCTGCATGGCTGTGACGAGGGGCTCTGTGATGTCTCCAACCCTCCCTGCTCCCTGGTTATTGAAAGCCAAACTAGCAGTGACTCCCATCTTTGTTCCAAGCTCCGCGCCATTCCTGCACACTGCAGGGTCGTTCGGGTGGGGGAATGGGACACGAGTGGATGTGGCAGCCAGGCTGTCAGGGCTCACTCCTTGCCCTACACCTCCCGCTGCGCTGGCCCCAGGACAACCTCTGGGAGAAGGGGAGTGATAGCCACCAGCACCTGGGACTGGCCTGTTCCAGGGCTCCACAGAGAGCAGGGGCAAACAGGACTTTACCTCTTTCGCTGAGGATGCCATCAATGCTGTGCTTGGCCTTCTTGTCGCCTTCCTCCACCTCCTTTCTTTCCAGCTCAGCCTCCTCTTCCTCGCCTTTCCCAAACTTGCTCCGCAGGATGCGGCTGATGGAGCTCACTTCAGGGGGGGGAGTGCAGAGCTGTGACCGGCTCGTCCCCCGCAGCCCCCC
>VXAD01010092.1:2143328-2157978 GCA_013399195.1 Dicrurus megarhynchus
CGGCGCGGGGGCCGGCCGGGCTCGGCCGCCCCGGGCCCGGCCGGGGAAGCCGCCGCAGCCGCCCGTCCTCCCTCGGGCAGGGGCCTGGTAGTCCCCGGCACTGCAGGGCCCTCGCACCGCCGCTACCTTGGTTAAGAGCGGCCACTCGCAGCGGCCCGGTGCCACGGTTCTAAACTTCCTTTCGATTCGCATTGCTTCTATTTGAGTTTAATTTTTTCCCAACTTCTGCCCGAACTTTGAGCTCCCCAAACCACCGCCCTCCATTCCACTAAGAGAGCCAGGGCCGGCTGCGCTGCCGACCTCCCGGTCGGTTCCTCCCGCTCCCGGGACGGGCCGCTCGCAGGGTGCGAGGCCGGAGCCGCCGGCTGCAGTGGCCCGAGCCGTGTCCGTCCCGGGGCAAACCCCTGCTCTGACAGCCCAGGCGGGAGCCGGGCGGCTGTCCTGGAGTCCTCCGTGCGCCAGTTCTGGCGGGCCGGGGGGGCCGCTTTGTTCCGGCGTCCCGGCACGGAGTGATTATCCCTTTCCCAACCGGGAGCAGCACAGGCGCGGCCTTACCTTCCAGCGGGAACCCGCTGCGGGGATAGTTCTGCCCGGCCCCGGGGCGCATCATCCTGGGGACAGCTCCGGCCAGAGTTGTCATCGCGGCGGCAGCGGCCGGCAGGGTTATATCCAGGTGAGGGCTGATCTAGGGGAGACCTACGCTGTCAGCGGGCCCCGCCGAATCAGGAGCGGTCCCGGAGGGGGTGGGGGATGCCGCCGAGGGGCGGGGAGGAGGCAGCTCCGCCGCTGCCCCTTTGTCAGTGACCCGCGCTGCCCCGCACAGGGAGNGCACGGCCCTGCGCTGACCCCGCGGGCAGAGCCGTGCTGGGCCCTTTCGCCTCAAGCAGAGGGCGGCGGGAGATGGGGATCTACTCGGTGCCCCGACGGCCGCCCCAAACCCGGGAGAGAAGCATCAACCGGAGAGGCCTGGACATCGCATCCCTCAGGACCCCATGTCACTGCGGGACTCCGCAGGACAGCCCCCGTCTGGCTGCCATGAAGTGGTTTTTTTCCTGGCTATGGTCGCCGAGAACCAACGGAGGGGTGGGGGGAAACAACCTTTTTCATTTTAAGGAAAAAATGCTTCTTCCTTTATTCTTTCCTTTTACTCATTTACTTTGAAATCGAAAGTACTGCCGAAATCTCTCTCCGTCCAGAAGAAATATCTCTGGAACAAATGGTGCTTACGGTTTTGAAAGCAAGAGCTGCCAGTGAGATCTCCGTGGGGATGTCTGCTTTTAAAAACCGGTGGGACAAGGGTGTCGCTGCGCTTCACGAGTGTGCGTGAGCGTTTATATGCGAGTGTGTACGGGTGCAAGGCGGTGCGTGTTAAAGTCTTACTAACAAGCGTTTGTTCCCAGGAATTTATTGTAGTATTCAAACTAAACTGCTGGAAAAATAAAAGAGGTAAAGTCTGCCTCGGAGCTGGAGTGCCCACAGCAGGATATGACGCCAGGAGTGTTGTAAAGACTGTCTGTCCTTAGAGAAGGTACCATTGTGCACGGCCTTTTATTTATAACTTGGTAAGTGCCAGCAAACTCGCCTCCTTTACACTCCGAAGTGCCAGCCCGGCTTTCCACAGGGCTCTTTATTTGCAATCGTCTATTCAGGAACTGTCACTCCCGAGCTTCAAGTTATTCAAGACCTTAATCAATCAAAAGGATGAGAATCGCTCAGGTTTCCTCCTTTGAAATGAGGGGGAAAAATATTTTCTGGGCTCCCAGTCCCCTTTACGAGCCGGACGATCGTTGCGAGGCCGGGGCCGGCCCCAGGGAGGGCGGGGGTTCGCGTTATTTAGGCAGAACTCCGGAGCCTCAATAATAAGGGAACCGGCCGCCGAGGGACCGGCAGCAGCAGGGCGCGGCCCCCGGGGATACTCGGAGTTTGCGTCGGGCCCCGCTCCGCAATGGAGGGCGAGGGGTCCGCAGCAGAACCGGCACCCGCTGCACGCCCGGGAGGCTCTAGCCCGTGGTCCCTCTCTCTCTCCAGCCCCACGCGCCGGCCACCAAACAGAGCGGTTTCCCTCTCTTTGAAATGCACACAAACAGATGCAAATACCGGGTGCTGCCCGGGAACGCTCCCGCACCCCAAGGAAAAGGCTGGCAGGAAAAGTTCGCACGCCGTGAAAGTCAGCGTGTATTTCACAAAGCGTTTGTGTTTTACAAACACCCCGGTGGCCGGAGCTCTGGGAAACCCGTTAGCGAGCCCTATGGAAACCCAGCCCCGTGAGAGCCGGGCCGAGCCGGCCGGTAGAGCGCCTGCGGCAGCGGGGGAGCGCCCGGGCCGGCGGCCCCGCCGAGCCGGGCTGGCAGGAGCTGTGCGGCCCGAGCCGTCGCTTCAAAACCACGCCACGCCACGCCACTCGCCACGCGGCTTTTACTGGAGGGAGGAAGTCGGTAGAAGTGTTATTGAAAAAAAGGGAAGAAACTCCTTAGGGTTTAATTCGAGCTTGGTAACCCCGCGGCAGGGAGCTGGGCCGCACCAAGTGCACTCGGCGCTAACAGCATCCCCGTGGCCACCTCACTCCCCACCAGTACCGCTGCGGCTCCGAGCATGGGAGCAGAAACCCTTCCTACCCATCGCGATGGGTGCCGTTGTGACGCTCGGGCCGTAATCCTCGTCCACGCAAGGAGAGGCGCGAATGGGGACTGCCTCGACCCCTCATCCGCGGAGGAGGAGGAGCGGAGCCCCCCATCCCGGCAGGAGAGCCAGCCTGGGCAGTGTTTTTGAGCTGCTTCCCCCCCTCCTTTAAGGACGCGCCTTCGTGTGCGTGCCGCGTTTTTACGTGGAGCCAGTGTCGCGCCCGGGCAGCCCCGGCAGGACCATCCCGTGCCGGCCCTGCCAGAAGTCTCGGGAGCTCCGGAGCCGTCGCTGCTTCCGGCGATCGTTGCCGGCCAGGGGTCGGGGTCGGGGCCGGGGCGGCCTGGACGCCTCCCCCGACAGGGCTGGCGGCTCCCGCAGCATCTCCAGTTCCCCGCTCCGCGCCCGGTCCCGTGGGGCTGCCGTGGCCCCCGCCACCCCAGCGCGTCCCCACAGCCCCAAAACCGAGCCCCGCTTTCCCAGGACAGGCTCCCGGGCCGGGCTCGCGTGGACGGCAGGGGAAAGCGGTGTGAAACCCACCTAGTCTCGCCCTCGCGGTCCTGCGCTACCAGACACCGAGTGCCCCGAGATGAAACAGCCTCATCTTCCCACACTGGAACTGTGAAAAATTCAAGGCAAAAAGATTAGGCACGAATGCCTGGCCCCGCTCCTCCCTCCCCTCCTCGCCCCCACCCCCATATTACAGTCCTTTAGGCCAGCAGAGATGATTTCACGGTTTTCCAGTGGAAATAGCTAAAAACGCTCCTGCTAATTACAGAGCTCTTCCAGGCCAGGTGCACTTTTAATTGGATTAGTAAGTGCTCTATATTAAACCTGCAGCACATCAAATGGACAGTGAAAATTAGAGCTATTAAGAACACAGGCAATCATTTCTGAACGATAAACAGTGTTGGTCTTCCCTCTATTAGAAATAAATCAATTACACTCTTGCCGGCTTTGCGCGCACAAATTCATTTCTCATACGGGTTTCGAAGCGAATTCCCCAGCTATTTCCAAGGGAGGTGGAGAGGAGACTACAGTTTCGTACATAAAAACGAAGGAAAGGAAAGGAAAGGAAAGGAAAGGAAAGGAAAGGAAAGGAAAGGAAAGGAAAGGAAAGGAAAGGAGTAGACAAGGAGAGAAAGAGACATAAAAAGAAAGAGAGATGGAGAGAAAGAAAATCGAAAAACACCAACACTAAAAATCCTAAGAACGAACGAAGAAAGTCAAGACTGGCATAACTATTGAGTACGGACGCCTGTAACTGCTGTTTCCTACTTCATCCTGCCCTCGCCATAAACACGTCGAAAAGAAACCTCTGGGTTTGGGTCTCCGGCCGAGGAGACTCTCGGGGCTGCCCGGTTCGGCTTCACCAGCTGCCTAACAGCTTTCCCTTCACACAGGTTTCCCTCTTCCTCCCCCTCCCACAGAGCGAGCGGGTTTGTGCGTTTGGGGGACCCTCTATCGCCCGATCCCGGCCTCCCGGACAGGGCAGAGGAGCGTGTGCCCAGCGGGATGGGGAGCTGGGCTTGCGGGGCTGGGGCTGCGGGCTTCCAGTGGCCGCTGTCCCGCCCCGAGGGTGTGCTCCGCGTTAGGAGGGTCCTTTCCCCACCGCCAGCCCGGCGTGGGGGGATGCGAGCGCTGCCACGGACCAGAGGCGCGTTAAGCCAAACCGGTGTCGACGTGTTCGGACGAGAGTGACCCGCGTGGGACGGCGAGTTGTAAAATGCCACAGAAGAGAAACTTCAGTACTGTTCAAGTAATTTGGGGTCAGTGTAATATGAACGGTTATCGAATCCCCTGCTTCGGGAGGGGACGCGTTGAGGAGCGTCGGGGGGTGGCGGGACGGAGAAGCGGGGCAGGTAGGGAGGCGGCAGGTGGTGGCATCCCGCGACACCCCGGCGGCGGCCACACTGGAGAGCTGACCGGTCACAGCGACAGGCAGCTCCGTACAGCCCAGTCTCACGCTCAGAAACAAGCTCCACCACACAGCCCTCCCAGGACAGCCGCTCCGCACCCTGTTTTCACACACATCACCCCCTCTCCGTTTATGGTCCCAGAGGTGTCCGGGGACATTACTCGTCGAGCCAGGGGCTGTGAGGGAGCCCCGCCGCCGCGCCCCGGGGCAGCCACCCGGGAAGGGCAGCGGGACGCGGCGGTGGGATCAGCGGGACGCGGCGGTGGGATCAGCGGGACGCTTCCCCGGTCTCCGTGCTGTAAGGCTGGGAGGGAACCAGACACCACCGCCGGGTTTAGAAGGGAAAAGTACCCGCTCGGACACCTCCCCCGGCCCACAGAGCACCGCGCTGCGGGGGCAGCGGGCCGCCCGAGCCCGCAGACGCCTCCGCCCCGGAGGAGCCTGGACCGGGGACCGCTGCCCTGGGAAGGCCCGGGCTGGCGGTGGAGCGGGCAGGAGGGGCTCGCTCCTGGGCTAGCACCTGGGCCCAAGCCTTAGCAATAATTCGAGACAAGTAGCCTAAATTCTTTCCTTTCCTTTCCTTTCCTTTCCTTTCCTTTCCTTTCCTTTCCTTCCCTTCCCTTCCCTTCCCTTCCCTTCCCTTCCCTTCCCTTCCCTTCCCTTCCCTTTTTTTTGTGGCAGAAACATAATACTATTTGGCAAAAAAAGAAATTACCAGCAAAGGGCCGGGGAGATTAACATTTGGAAACTTATGAAATGTAATCTGCATATCCAATTGATTCCCAGCATATCAGTTGAAAGGATAAAGATGTGTATCTCCATGATGGATATTGCATTAATAGGCACATAAATAAAGGTTGAAAAGTCATCACTGGAAGCTTTGAACCTTTTTCCATTGCTTTTATGTCCCATCCGCACGTTTCAGCACTATCTTTTCTTTTTTTTTTTTTTCCTTTTTGTGTTGTTACGTTTTCATTAATTTACAGCCCCAGTACGCCTGCCAGTCGGAGAAAGGGCAGCTCAGTACGGGAGAAGGCTCTGCAGAAGGCCAGGAATAGGGGACAGAACATCCCGGATCCCCCGAGCCCAGTCCGGGACCTCTCTCGAGCTCCGCTGACCGGACCGAGGGGAAAGGAGGGGACCCTGCCTCTGCTACTCCTAAGGAAGAATTTTCTCCGAGGGTTTCATTCGCGGGGATCGCCTGCGCCAGCACCACGGAGGGAAGAGAAATCTGGAGGGTAGCGGCAAAGCGCTTCCATGGTGGGCAGATCCGAAATACGCTCATCATCGGAGCCCCGAAGGGAGCTGTGAGAGGGAGCAAACAAACACCCGTGGGTGGGAGGTGGTCCCGGGAAGGGCCGAAATCCATCGCCCCGTAACCGGTGAGGCTGCCCGTGGGCGAAGGCTGAAACACTTAACCCTACAAATGGCTCACTTTGCAGCACTGGCCGCCCTCTGTCTCCCTGTAAACTGGCAATAAATACAACATGTATTTCGCTAACTCCTCACCTTTCTGATTACTACCAGATCCTGCAGTAAGTGATACTACAGCTGCCACTCCGCACTGACACGTGCCCTCCGAGCCAGGACAGGGATACATCTGCAGTCCTGGGGCTGGCAGCGGCTGCGGGCTACGGGCCCCGGACCGCAGAGCCGCGGGGGCTCCTTCTAGCGGGCCACGGCGGCTGGGAAGGGACGGTCCTTCCCTGCGAAGAGATGGGAGGAAAAGGCGGTGTTATTTATGTATGACTTTAAAGATTACCATGGAATTTCGGGTGCATGTCAGAGAGGGGCGGCAATGCCCCGCCGTGTCCCCGGCGGGAGGGCAGGGCCGGCTCCCCGCGCTCACGGGCGAGTCACCCACGGGAAACGCGTGCCTGCTTCCCCACCTCCTCCGTAGTTAACGGCCCCATTTCAAAACGAAGCGTCTAATCCTCGTTAATTACTAGTAAAAACACCAGAGATTATTAATTGCGGCAGTGTCACAATAGATTTCCACCGGGAGATTTACTGCAGCAGAGACCAGGAGGCTATAGGAACCCGAGGCTCGGACGTTCAGACGCATCTGCCTGCGGAACGAGGCATTTGCACAGAGGCTGGGAGAAACCCGTGGCCCTGCGCGACCCACTTCGGGTCTGCCAACAGATAGGCACCGGCAGGCATCCAGCACTCCATCCCAACGGTCCCAACTGTCTTCTGGGACATTCTTTCCTCCCTCCCATCTTCCCTTCCTGCTTCTTCGCCCTCTATCCAATACGATGGAGCCGGGAATTAACGATATTAAGGGAGAAGCGGCCCTACTAGCACAGACATCGAATTCATTAATCGGTGTTTCGCCCACAGATACGTGATTTCTTCGCTTATTCTTATAAAGATGAGCTGAATTAAAATTTGGGAAAAGATAAGCAGAAAGTGAGTGAAAAAGAAAGAGAATGAGAAGGGGCGAAAGAAAGAAGGAAAGAAGTAAAGAAGGAGGAGGGAAAGAAGAAAAGAGAAAGAAAGCACGAAGGAGGAAAGAACCGGAGAGGGGTCCCGCCGGTGCCGGGGCTGCAGCCGTGCCCTCCGCCGCCCGAGCGGGCGAATCCCGGACCCGGGACAGCCCAGCAGGGCCGGTAGCGGGTGGGAGGCGGCCGGCTCCATCCCCCGGCTCCATCCCCCGCTCCCCGCAGCGGGCACTGCCCATCCCCGAGCGGGGCCGGGAGCCGGCTGATGCCGCTGTTCTGCCGTCTCCTTCCCCGCCACCCATCCCGCGCTGGACATACAGGAATCGCGCTTCCCAGCTCCCGTCGGTGCCGAGCGCTCACTTCCAATGTCAGAGCATCACCGGGTTGAGCAAAACACAGCGGGGCAAACCCAGCGCGAGATGTGGGGTTCGGGGCGCTCTCAGCACCGGCCCGCGGGCATCCTCGGGGGGGCGGCTCCGCGGGCCGGGCCCCGCCGCTGTCCCCGGTCACGCAACTCCCGGAGCGAGGGGAGAGCTCGGGGGGCCTCGGGCGGAAATTAAACAACTGCTCACAAAAAATAAAGAAGTTAGGGTGTTTGTTTGGGTTTTTTTTTTTCGGGAGCAACAGACCCAATTAATATCTGGACTAATAGTATTAGTGATCACTAACAAAGAGAGATTCTCCCCTCCCCTTCAGAAAGGAAGCAGAAGGAACTTCCAGACAACTAGAATGTCACCTATTTTCCAGCCAGTGTTGACACTTGCATAATGCAGGGAGATCTAAATTTATTGTCACATAGAAAGGTTTGCCACCTGACTAGAAGAAAGTGTATTTTCTATGTTATGGTTTCATTTCACTTACTTCGGAGTTTTCAGTAGTTTCAGATTTTTTTTTTTTTCACAGAGGAATACTTTCTTTCTCCTAATATTAACTGTCCAGCTAACAAGTCCTGATTTTCCACATGGAAACCAAGCTGGCATTATTGTTCATCATCACTTTTTCTAAGTCATAAAAAGTTTCGTTCTTCCCATTTTAAAGGAAAGCAAATTTTGATCTTTATCTCAAGCATACTCCTCAAATTGCACTCACGAAAACACACAACTAAACAAACAAATAAAACCTTAACCAAAACCCAAATGCTGTTGTTGCTGTTTATTACTTATAAAAATATCACAAAATAACAACTAAAATGGATTTGTTAGATTTTGCTAAACGATTAAACAACTTAGAGGTAGGATGGGGAAACGTAGGTTACATCTAGACTTGTAATGAGCTGAAGTCTAAAATTTAGATTTCCTGATGAATCAGGAGTAGGTTTGGGGAGGAAATAAAAATAAAAATAATAATAATTCAAGCAATACCCCTCAAATTTCATAATCCAATGAGACTAATCAACCTCATGGTATTTAATTACTGTAAAAATCTTCTCAAAACATGAAATATTTCTCAGCTGAAGCTACTTGTAAGAGATTACGATCACCTTGATGCCAAATCTCTCAATCTGCATGACGTGTGAACAGCACGTCTGAGACAGCTCTGATACTGAGCTGTGAAGCCGGTTTCAGATCCAGGTGTTTTCAGTAAGAGCAGATACAGGCAGAAAGCCAACACTGCTCCTTCCCTAAACACAGGCAAGAGTATTTAATGCTGCATTGATCAAAGATCAGCATAGTTGAATGTGCCTAGTATGAACGTATGCCTCCTCCATGACACAAACCATATTTTGGTGATGCAGTTGTGGGATTTCTTCCAGCTATCTCCATTTCTACATGCACCTGGATAAAATGTGAAAGCAGGGTAAGTTGCAGGATTTTCTAGCTCTAATAAAAGTGAGGCACCAATTTTAAATACCCTTCAGAAACGTTAGGAATCATTGCCATGAAAAACACATTGCTTCCTTGATGTGCTTGTAACATGAAGGGAACATTTGTGCTGTTTGTGTGAAGATCTTGCACCAATGAACAACTGACAGGGACCTGCCTCTGATGTGGCTTAAATGAGAAAAGATGATTACAAGCAAACATAAATATTTATCTTTTTATCTTTTATCTTTTTCTAATATTTTTTCTTTATCTTTTGTTTATCTTTTAGATTCTTTGGCAATATAACATGATAACAAAAGTAACTAACCTCCAGTCAGAAAAGCTTCTTCTCTAGACTAGTAGAACAGACAAGGACAGAATAGCTACAAAATGTCAATAACACAGGGAAAAGGCCCACTGAGCTCAGGACAGTTTAAGTGCACACAAGGAGCTCTGACAAAGTCAGACACTTTTAATTTCAATTAATTTTAGGCTCTCAATTTTGTGTCCATAAACATATCTCACACCATATTAATAACAACTGCATTGTTTATGCTTGAGCCAGCAGGTCAGAGATGGTTAAAAACCATTCCTCTGGATGCATTCATGTTTAAATATTGGCCTCTCCAGCAGCTGTTAAAATTTTTGGTGATGCAGAGAACCAAAAACCTGTTATGTGAAAGAGATGGAACTGTAGCAGTCATGAACATAAGCAAGGGTGCTGCAACAGCACCTTCCTGAGGGATTCACAAAGGCCATTGCCCTAAGCAAAGCTGTTCAGCCCCAGGTGTGAATACACTCAGCAGAGAAACTGCACTCCACACACACTTCAAATTCACACTCAGTGGGGTTTTGTCTGTTTGCACAACCAGGACAGCCAGCTGGAAGGATTCTCCCACTCCAGTGAAATTGTTCAGCAAAGTAGGATCTAAACAGGGAATCCACATTAACCCTGTAACTACACCTGTACCTCTCAGTCCGTGGTGACTGTGCAGAAACTCATTCTCCCATCACACATAAAAGGCATTTTATAGGAAGTGTTAGACACAACGAGCCACCTTGGGATGTAAGCCTTGAAAACAAACCCGATTCCCTGTGAACAAGGATCTGAGCTACAGAGAAAGAGCATTAAGGCAAGAAGCAACAATATTTCCATTGCACTTGTCATTCACCATATTTTAAAAATATATTTTTACAGTGCAAGGAAAAAATAACAGAAATTTATTCTTTTCTGTTCTTAGAGGTATAAATGGAGACAGAAACTCACTTTTCAGAGTAAGATGGTCTTTTGAGGTTCTCAGCCCACAGTACTGTGATTAAGCCTGATTTTCAAAATGTGCTTCAAAATGCTGTCTCAACACAGACAAAACTAGATGGGAGGCAAACTTCAAGAAATACAGGTCGTTGCTCTAATTGGAGGCATGTACAACCCAGTACCCACTGCTGTTAGCTACCTGTTTATTATTTGGCTTTGTGTTAAATTTCAAATTATCATAAACATGTGAGTAACTGCTATGTTGCTTTTTGCATGATAAAATAGAAAAGTCTAACCATTTGCAGGCCTTTTAACCAACTAGATAATATTCCTTCCATGCATTTATGAAGCATTTAAGTGTTTTTCTGTCAAACTTGCCTTTCCAAAGACGAATACCCACCGTTACATAAATGAACATTGTGTGATTCTTTACTACTTGTGGGCTAGTGGTAAAAAAAGGAATATAATTTCTTCTCTGCAATCACAGGATTTATTAGAGACGCTTTCAAAGGAGAGAGCAGAAATAACTGTGTCACTGAAGGTACACGATAAATAGTAAAAACATAATTGTTTTTTAAAAATTGAGTTCATGAGCACAAGTTATACAGATGGGCAACATGAAAGAAGTTGTGGCAGTGATCACCCTAATGCATCCCCACACATTGTCAATGGCAGAAGCTGCCCACAAATAGCACATATTGATCTTTCTCCTGCAGCTGCTGTTGGGTCCAGTGAGAACTGTCCTCCAGCAGCAGGTAGTCAGCTGTCCCAGCTGAGGTGGAAAAGCCCAATTTGCAGCTCATGACCACTCACTCAGGTTGTGCGTGGGTTATCTGGGTTCTGCTCTCCAACCTGTTTTTCTTTCCTTCTCTTAGTCTAACATGACTGACATCTGGCAGCCTATTCCAAATCTTGAACTTTACATTTGATCTTCCCATTTGGAGTGCAGTATGCTCCAGTTAGGCAGAGGAATTGGGGATTATGGCTACAAAAACGTTGAGATCTTTAGGCACAACAGGAAACTACGGATCTTTCAGAATTTACACAGACTGTGATCATGGAGAGGTCAAAAAATTTCTGAGAAAGCTTCAGGCCTTTGTTTATTTTCTTGGTGTTTTCATTCCTTGTGCCCCAGACTGGGTAACACAGGAAAATATTGCACAGTAGAAAAAACAAATAGCAAAAAACTGAGCACAAGGGGAAAAAACCCCAGCCAGCAACTTCAATTTCCTATTATTTCCCCCACAGTGTTGTGGATTACCCTGTCTTCCCTGCTTTCCCACAGAGTGCCCCAAAGAGACACTTCTGCCAGATGTGTGGATGTGTGGATTGTGTGATTGGGGCACACCCCTTCTGCTGCATATCTCTCTGTGTTTTTAAACAACCAGAACACACAAGTGTTGTGACTGAAATAGCTACAATAATAAAACACCACCAGCCACACAGATTTTATCTTTTTGTATTTTTACTCAACTTTTTTTTACTGAAACTTGAGCAACATTTGGCTTTGGACAAGCAATCTGTACACTCAAAAGAACCCAAAATACAAATATAATACTGGGATTCTACAGTAGCCAGAGATGTATACAATGCATGATTTTTCTGACTGGTACTGTGATGTGGATCCAGACTAACGCTCCTGAAACCAGTGGAGTTTCCCAAAATTTGTGCAAGCAGAGAGAAGAATTTGGCATAAGATCAGACTGTCCCTTTTAATTTGGCTCTGATATATTTTCAAATACATGGGTAGGAACCTGATATGTAATATCGTTTAATGTGAATAAGCCTGAAAATCCTGTTTAGGCCTGTGATCTTCAACTTTCTGTATTGTGCCAACCTCTAAATGCTTTAAAGTTGACCCTCACGCAACAGATTTAAGCTTCTGATGATCGATTTGCTTTTCTTACTTACCTTTTGCAGCTCTTTTAGTAGTCCATGGATCCCAGTCGAAACCATTGGTTTAGTCAAAATGGTAAATACTGTTTACAGAGAAAAGGCAAGACTAAAACTATGATGTGGGAAGTAAAGAAAAAGATGGGCTACACATTTCTTACTGTAATCAGTAATTCAGGGCACAGCTCCATAACAGCTTCTGTGGGACAGCAGCTCCTGCACACATTCCCACACGGGAGGGAGCTCACCAGAGCTCACCAAAGTGCTGGCAGCACCCCTGGCACACCTGAGCAGCTCCCTGCAGCCAAAGCCTGCAGGACTAAGGCAAAGTAGAGAAAAGAACTTTGCAGGGAGCTCCAGCTGAGCTCCACGAGCACTCAGAGCTACCTCTGGATGTCTACGAGACGGAGCTGGAGCAGCGACCGCTGGCTGGGCTCACCTGAACTGCAAGGTACTGGAGCTTACCTGGTTGAACAGGAATGCAGATACACACACTGCATTTGCAGGAGAAGCACAAACAGGTAAATCATGTATTGGTGCATATGATGTACACATGTACATATTTTATATATTTATTTTTCTTAGAAAACATTGCTGCTTTTATGTCCATTAATTTACATATATTTATTCCTACTACAGTATCATTTATAATAATACTTTCACTTCTATAGCACCTCCTCTTCAAGGATCTCCAATTGCTTAAAAACATTTTAATAAATAAAGCCTCACATCTTGCCTGTGAGGTAGGTCAATGCTATTATCAAACTTTACAGATGCATTAACTGAAGAACAGAGAGGTTAAGGCCCAAATTTTCAAACATTTGTACCTGAAGTCAAGCACCTAAATTCTCATTTAGATGCTTAAATAAAAGTCTCGTGATTTTCTTTGGTGCAGAACATCTACAACTACTGCTGAAGTCAACAGGGGCTAACGGTCAGGCCTGATTTTAGGAGGCATAACCTTCTAGACAGCTAACGAGCGACTCCAAGTTGGAAAACACTGGTCTAAATATACAAATCTCGGTCAGAGCCACAGTTGATCCCAGTAATTTATCTCCTCAGGGCCTTTATATTGTGATATACAACTTTAAAAGGCTGGTGCGGATCTTTTTCAATAGACATAAGTGACACAAAAATCATCTACTGTTTCCACAAACTGCGTCCATCATCAGAGTCTGTACAAACGCCGCTTGGTTTGTGGGGTTTCTTGGGCATCAGGGGTTGTTTTTCACAGATTTGTGATAATCAAGACATTGCACAGCACACACCACTTGTGCAGTCATAAAACACATCACACATCTTCACCTGCTGTCTTTACATTTCTACAGAGTAAATTCCTTTGCACTTGTGATAAACAGAAGTGGTCAAGTAAAGGTCTATTAAGAGGATACTTGTCAGAATATCATGCAGACAGCTTGCAAAATACACATACTAAAAGATCACTTTTAAAATTCTTGAATTGTTAAGCACGAAAATAATTACCTCATTCCATTACAGTACTGTGTAGAAACACGGAATAAGCAGCATTATCTTATTCCCGATAGAATAGATTATAACAACTAATTAAGTTTAAAAAATTCAGGCACCAAATGAATTATCCTGCAACATAGAACAGTATCTATATAGAGTGCTCTCCTTAATATACTACAAAACCAGCTGTATGGCAATGTTTTTCCATTTTATATCATGAGTGTCTTGTCTCATTTCAAAGACACCTTCGATGTTTCGACCTCACAGAACAAAACCTTTTTCTACTGTCCATTACAGAAACTCCCAACACAGAAGATAAACTTACCAAGAGGGAAAACCACTGTCTTACTACAGCTACCTTGACTGAACGTTCAATCACAAATTACACTACTGCATTCCACTTGTACAGTGATGCTGAAAGTCCATACTTTAATGTGGGCTCCTCTCACTGCATAAAAATTGAAATCAGTGGCCAGTGAAATATTAATCCCTACAACAAGAGTCTCTTAGCTCTATTTTAGAGCTCCATTAATTAAATAATCTTCCATAAATTGGTTTAAGTGTTCAGTGTAGTGTTTCAGTCTCCCACATTAAATTAGAATTTCAAAGAATTAAATAATACAGCTTATTTTAAGCAACCATCAGAGGGCTCAACAGCCTTCTAATAAAATCATAATGAAACCATATTCAGTACACTGTAGGAAACTTTGGCTCAGTCTCTTTTAAGATAATACACTTCTGTTACAGCTTCTTCTATATGTTAACTTGTTAACTTCATAAAAGGGAAAACACAAAGCGCATTTAACACCGTGTTCCTGTTCTGCTCCTAACCACAGTGAACCTCTCCAATTATCTTCCAGGTGGGGGCAACAGTAAGCCAGTTTTCTTTAATCGCGATTGTGTCCTTCTGCATCAGGAGCTCAGCACCCGGGATGCGCTCCCGCAGAGGCGGGGACCGCGCACATCCCAAGCTCCAGCTCCCCAGGGAGGCCCTTCCAGCCATCTCTGCTGGCAAGGCGCGCCCTGCCCTCCCTCCTGAGTGGCCGGACCCTCCGTGACCCCTCGCCGGGTCACCCTGCAGCCCATCCCCACCGCCTCGGGCTGTGCCAGTGCCGCAGGGCCCACCGTGACACGGGGCCGGGCGTGCGGCCGGTGGCCGTGACAGGGCTGGCACCTGCCACCCCGCCCCGCCCGTGCGCTCCCCGCCGCCGCCCACCCGCCCCGCGGCCGCTCGGGGCTCACCCCCAGC
>VXAD01010092.1:2158856-2175864 GCA_013399195.1 Dicrurus megarhynchus
GGGCTCGGCCCTCCGGGGAGCCGTGCGGCGCGGGGCCGCCGCCGCCGGGATGTCGGGATGCCGGTTCCCAGCGCCTCGCTGCTGGCTCGCCGGCGGGAGCCGCCCCCGCAGCACGGCCCGGCGGGGCTCGGTGCTCTCCCGCAGCCCCTCCGCCCTGCACCGCTGCGGGGAACACGCCTGGGTGCCGGGCAGCCTTTTAATCCCGTAGTGAGTTTTTTTTTAACCGTTCTGTTGATTTCAACAGTTAACGAGGATTCCCCATTGTCATTAGCTTTGGAACCAGCAGTTACAATGACATGACGCTCATAAGGCGCGAACATGGCAGATGAAGGGTTAATATAGGAAGGCAGGGCGACATCTCTTTCATACACCGCAGCTCCCAGGCTAACTGATACTTTATTGCTTTTCGGAAAGAACATTTTGTGCGCTGTGATTCTCTTTCATTATGCACACTGAGAAATAAAAGATATTTTATTCCGGAGGCTGGAGGGGGAAGGAGATGCTGTTGTTATTTGCATCCTGACATCACTGTACAATTGAGAGCTTTTGTCCAGTTTAGTGAAAAACCATCCAAACAGTGAGATGTCCATAGCTGGTAATGTCATATATTAAACAACCTGATAGATTTCACTACATCACTGTGGAACTCAGGGAACTCTCTGGAGAAACTCTTTTATCTTCAGGTGTAGCAGAGACCATAACAGTGATTATTTCTCTCTGTAGTTCTGAGGATAGCTTTGGGTAAACAAGGCCCACGTTTCAGGTAAGCTGCATTGCCTTGCTATCTTGCTGAAGCTGCATCTTGGGCATGTCAACTCTGGACTGAGAGCTGCGTCATCTTGGATGCCTTCTCCTCTCCTCTGCCATGTGACATGCTGGATCAGGCATGCTTCACAGCAAATGCTAAGGAAAGCCCTCTCCTTCTCAGTTCTTCTATGCTAGGGCTTTGTTCTTGAGCCCTGAGCATTCTGGAACAGCCAAATAAAGAGGGGAAACCATTGTTTGGGAAGACTGACTTGTTGGAAAGATGAAAAGCAGCATATTTGTAAGTTATGATGACAGATCTGATTGTCCTAGCAGAAGAGGGAACGTAGCTTAGCTTGGCATCAACTGAAATAATGGGCTAAAGTCAAATAGAGAAAAGTAGGAATGTTCTCTGTAGAGAGAGACATATTGTTTTTATAATGTATCCTAAGAGATAATTTAAAATCCTTTAAAAGTCTTGGTTATGTCTCTAAAAAAAAGAAAGAAGGTGATTTTTGCTGTCACTGTCCATAGTGCACAGCTACTCGGCCTGCGGAGTCAAAAATCGCCCTTTTTAAAAAGCCCACATTGGTTTGCAATCTTAGAGCTAATCTGCTTGATGAATTTTGACTTTTTCATCTAACTCCGGTAACTTCCATTTTTTAAATGAAATCTCATTGTATTTACTCAGGCATTCTTATATTCTAAAATATATGTTACTGGTAGTTTGTTTATTTTGGTTTTGGGCATTTTTTGGTTTGGTTTGATTTGGTTTGGGTTATTTTGCTTGCTACTGTTTCCCAGTTAGCATCATCTTCCTATTTAATTAGTTCACTGTCAAAAGATGTATGTCAGATTATCTCAGGCACTGCCCTTGATGCCTGAGGTGGCCACCTAAAAACAGAGACTAGACAAGAATAAGGGAATAAAGGCAGGTATTTATTTGAAGGGCCTTCAAGGTACACCCTGGGCAGTCAAAAGGCTACACCCAAGATGGACCCTGGGTCACAAGTTCTTCACAATTTTGTAAGTTTGGTCCATTTGCATATCAGGGCTAATTCTCCAATTAAAACTTCAGTTAATGATGTAATTACCTCAAGTTTGCCCTCCTCTTCAGAGGCCTTCGTTTACATATTTTGGGGCCTGGGACAATCTAGATGTCCTTGGAGAGCAAACCTAGAGTGGCTTGTTGTGTCTAACTAGCATAAGAGAGCAGAAGTTAACAGGCCACAAGAAACTTCAGAGTTACACACTAGGCAGTACAGGATTTGAAAAATATAAAAGTTAAAACGTAAGGCATCACCCTTCCCTTTAATATTACTGCCACTTTCATAACCCTACGATTTCTAATAATTTTCAAAACACGTGCAAGTCCTCAGATCCAGGCAAATATGAATTAATATTTCAAGTGCATTTTTTTGAGGCACTGTATCAAATGCTTTAATAAGGTCCAGATACATCAGCTGCATTTCTGGTTCAAACTGCTTTGCCCCTGCCTTTTGTGTTCTGAGTTTTCTTATCTGATGTGTATCTGCCTTGAGGTCAACTGAAACTCCATCTAATAAGTATATGAAAGTCTGCATTGGGAAAGCTTCCTGTAATTCTGGCATGAAAACTACACAGAATAGATGGGGAAGTTGAGCACAACTGAAAAAATAATCATTAAAACAAGCTAAATGCAAAATCAGGATTAAATTTACTCTTTTCTTTGCTAGAACTAAGAATGAGAAAAACTGGTGAGTAGTCACAAAAACTTCCTTGTTCACAATTACCCCTGTGAACACAATGCTGGATAACTCGGTCCCACACAAGCGAGGTTCTCCTGTGCTGTGCAGTCCCTAGAGAACATTATTTAGCACAGCATGCAAGGTGCATGGGCCTCACTCCTGGTGAGATGCTGCTTTGTTCTGGAACAGTTCAACTCCTCTCCCCCTCTTTGTGTCTCTAGTGGCATTTGCAGGCTCTGTCCTTACCCTTCTGCTAGCACAGGAACTCGTGTGATGACACAGCCAGTCAGTTGTTGGAGACAATCCAACTGAACACTTTTTACTTTTTGGATGAGTTTTTCTGATGGAACAGCTCAGGGAAGCAGGTTGTTGCCTGCGTGCATGTGGTCTGCAGCCAGTGCGAGGGAAAATGCCGGAGGCTGTGTGGTCAGGAGAGGAAATGAGGCTGGGACCACAGCGTGGTTGATTTACGTACATTTACCTTACTGTGGAACAAAGCCATTAATGATTTCAGCCCTTCTGTCGTAGTCCAGCATCCTGTCATGTGTATATTACAACTGTGTCATGGGATGGTACAGTCCAGAGCCAGGCTTGAAAGCCTGCTGTGACAAGCTGAAGGATAAGCTCTGCTCCTATATGCCCTGGCAGCCTTATCTATGCAGGATAGTGTCCCACTGTAGCTCTCTGGGAGGCTGTGGGTTCACCAGGCAGGGGGTTTGTGCCACATTGTTAATTTCTGCTGGCCAGGCTGTTCCCAGCCTGGCCCGCAGGTTAACGGGGTCTGATGCCCGCGTGAACCAGCGACTGAATTGATGGTAACTGAGGTTTGCGTGCCTCAGTTTACCAGTGCAGCCCAACGCCTCCTCACAGCATGTAGGCATGCTGTGGCCAGCAGCGGAAGGTACGGAGAAAAGAGTGGAAACTCTGTCAGCTGCATTCCAAGTTTATTTTCTCCTGCCCTCGAGAGGGCAGGGGCCAGTTAGCTTGAAGGGGAGCTAAAGCAGAGAGACCCCGGTTGTTCTCTCACAGAGAGTTTTAAGGTGTTACATCATCAGGTAGAGATAACAGAATGAACCAATCATGAAAGAAGGTACATGATAGTAAAACCAATAAAGACCTCTCAGGGGAGGAACAATATCAAACTAACAAATAACAAAACAGCTGGAGGGTATTTCAAACCACGCTGGCCTGTTACAGGACTTGAAACTTCTGTGAGTGACATGCAAGGGGTATGTTGCTATGCTATAGGACAGCAACACCACATCTACTCCCTGTGACGTGGTGCTGCCCTGGCTCCTCGGTCACTTGGACAGGGAGGGTGCCCAGCCTGGAGTTAAAGGTGCCTTCTTACCTGGATCCTTCTGGTGATTGAGCCTGTGATTCTTCACAAGCAGAGGAGCTGGACCATGAGTACTGGAAAACATCTCTATGATGAATTTAAAGGCTTCCTAGGCTGGGATTGAAAAGATGAAGTATTTCCTCAGATTTTTTGGGAAAGTTACTTTATTTCTGGAGATCTAGATGAATTCTTACTTTTCATCGCTTTAATGACAATGAGCGTTTATTATTTGGATTGTCAGCTTATAGAGACTGTTCCTCAGTGGGAAACCTGTATTAGTTACTGTAAGAAAACCTCAGAATATAGTTGAGCTGATTCTGAGGGTTGACTTTTGTCTGAAGCACTATAGGAGACTTTGGATGTTATTTAGCAGAAGTTGTGTTACAAATGCAGAGCAAAAGTGGCAAACAACCCTTAAAAAAGACATATTTTTCCACTTAATCATTCTGCAGCTGGTAAGAATTGATTTTTAGTGTGTTAAATATTAGGCCTGATTTATCGTGTGCAGTGTGCCAGTTTCGTGCTGGTGCAGGACTTGGTCTAAGAAGAGCTGTAACAGTGTAAATTAACTCATTGATGAGTCAAGCCCAAAACCTCATAGAAGAATCCTTCTGTTTTTCATAAGGGACATATTGACATACACCCCTGTAGCAATAATGTCATGTTTAGCTAGTTTAATTCCCCAGAAAGTCTGTATTCTTATACAATAGGTATGTTTTTCACTTTTGGGGGGGTGGCAAAAGATGTGCCTTCATTTTATGCCCTCTCATTGCATGATAGGATGCTGCAACATCTTCTGCTTTCTCCACATTGACATTTTATTTCATATAAAGTATTTCTGAATAATTTATAATTAAAGTGCTTTTTTACCTTTTCTGTATTGGGTCTTCTGTAAAAGCTATTGCATGTGTGGTCTGTTACACTCAGTACTGAAAGGAATGTTCATTTTCAGTAATATTTGCAGGCCATTTCAGGGAGCTGAAAAAGAGAAAATGGATTACAATTACAAGCAATTCTACATCGGTCACAGCAACATAAAAAGATGTTAATCTCTTAATGTATATAATAGGAAAGATGCAGAAGTAGATGCAGGAATACAATGTTTGACACCACTTTCCCCTCAGAAAAACCTTTCTTGTGTTGTAGCTGCTAAATACAGTCCTATTTCACTTGCCTCAGGAAATGAGAAATGTGTGAAGGACACACCTTCACTGACCACTCACCTCTGCTTGTGAGGTCTCTGCTTTCTCTTTTCTCCTAGGTTAAGCTTTAAGCTTCTCCTCCTCACCCGGTGTTGACGTGCAGCCCCAAGCACAGCCACACCCTCATTGGCATCACTCTGATGCCAAATTGTTCAACAAGTTTATTGGCAACAAAAGGGTGAAGGCTTAAAGCTGGGGGTGATGCATAATTTCTGATGGGAATAATCTCTGGTTGTTCCCATCCATTTCTTTTCCATAATGTGTTTTCATCACATCCCAAATAGGTAACTGCATGACAAGCTGCTGTTAAGAAAGGATGAGGTACCATTTGAAATTGTGAGGGTATGTCCAGTAGGTGCATATCCTTCTCAAATAACTAAGCTTGAACAAGGAGATCCCCTCAGACGTGCTATCCATAGGAAACCCGACTCAGAAATGTGGTTTAAGCTGATAGCAATGGGAATATTAGGCTGCATCATTTGGGCTGCAGAGCTGTGCACCCCTCGGTCCCCCAGGCTGCAGAGCAGTGACACACACCAAAGGAGGCCCCATCTCTTGTGGTGGGACACTTTATTAATGGCTCCTTGGAGCAGCAACTGTGTTAGGGCAGATCTGCCCTGGGTGTTTGCAGGGATTTAATTAATCTTTTAAAAAACAGTATTTAAATTGGGGCAGTCTTCCAGCTTGGTTGCAGCTTTAGGTACAAATGAATTTGTATAAAATTTACCTTCTCCTAAGCTAATGGCACTTCTTCAAACCCTCTGGTGATGATATAACTGAATCAAGGATCCAGGAATTTGATTGGGTTGGGTTTTTTTCAAAAAGGACCAAGCTAAAAAGAGAAAAAGAGGGAAAACCTCAGAGAAGTCCTTTGTTTTAGCCAGCACTGTGTTTCCTGCACTCCAGAGTAATAGTGCAAATTTAATCCAACACTGGGCGCTGATTTAGGTGTCGGTGTGGGCCTGGCAGAGCCTGTTTGTGCTTGCTCAGAGCAGCAGCCTCTGCAAGGAGAGAGATTTCTGCAGAACAGGGCATTTTCAGATGCAGAACTTCTGTCTCTCAGTGGCACCTTGGAGCTGAAAATTACAGTTATGTTGGCCACAGTAAAGCAGCTGGGTGGGAAAAGATATAAAAACAAAATGAATAATTATTATTAATGGTGATTAGAGTAATTAGTGAATGCCAGCGTGGCTATTAGCTCTTGGGCAGTTACTTTCTGCTATCCAAATTGTCCTTGCATTGCACTGACACAGTCTGTGGAATCACTTTAAAAGATTACTTAGTCCTTTGGGAGCTCTGTTTAGAAAACACAGTGCACATTCCAGTCACTGCTTTTGCTACAGGATATCATTGGTAACCTTGAGTTAAAATAAGGATGGTTATCTCTGAAGTGAAATCCTGAGCCAGTGAAGCTGGTTAAGATTTTTTGTAATCAGCGTCAAAGTGGCCAAGTTTTTGTCCTTGGTAATGACAGGGACATATTTTTTTTTAAGACAGCTTGGAAACAACTACTATTGCTCAGACCACAATATTATGTATATGTGCTTGAATCTATTCAGAATGAGAAACAGATGAAGAATTTGGAAATTTTTGCATTCATACTATTGTGTATATTCAGATATTAAAAATATAATTTGTTTGTTTGTTTTGAGCTGAAGTGAGCACATGGAAGTTCATTTGTTGGGGTTTTTTTGGTGGTTTTAAATAAACTCTAACATCTTCTCACAAGAAATAACAAATATAAACATCACTTGACATGAGCCTAAAACCTACCTGGATCTTTGCAACCCTGGAGAAGCCCAGCCTCTGCTTTTAAAAGAGGTATTAGTCAGAAAAGCAAAAACCAAGTGTTAGGGGTGAATTAGGAACAACTCTTGATGACAATAGAAAACATTGTTTTGGCTCAGTATCAACCATGTACTGAGCACTGTGTTTGCTTTCTAGGAAGGAAAATGTTCAGGCAAGAGCAAGAAGGAGCAGGGATTGGGAAGATCTTCCTTATGAAGGAAACCCAACAGACCAGGACTCCACAACCTCTGGAAGAGGGGGCTTAGAGGGGATACAAGAGCAGCCTAATTGGCTCTGCTGGACAAGCCAAGTGGCTCAGGCACAGTGAAGAAATCCCAGCACTACAGGGGGATGGAGGCTGCCAAGGGGGATGCTGCCAACTCCTGAACTCGCCCTGCCAGGGGTGACTGTAACTCTAGAAGGAGAGGGAGATCTGATTTGTTCCTTGGCATGCTCCTGCTGTATTGTCCCTGCTGCTAGCCCACTCATTTTCATAGTATTGGTAAGGAAGTTGAGAAGCTTGATTCTAATGGGTTGATTAGATATTAAATATTTTGTAGCAAAACCAACTTACAGCTGGGATGTCTGTCTGATGGGGGTGAGAACTCAGGATGTAACCTTTGGAGAGAAAACTCTTCATTTAGCTAAAAATGCAGTTCTAGCTGAGTCAAGAAAGAGATTCCTTCATCCTAATTTAAAATCCAAATTACATTACTTGAAGAGTGTATGGTTCCTGAGTTTTATGAGTAAGAATAACTGAAAATGGATTAAATTACCATTTTTTGTTCACAATTGTTCTCCCCACAAAAATGTTAACTAAATTTGTAGACCCAGTAGTAAATGCCAGTTTGGAAGAATTCCACTGGATTCATTGCAGTTATTCCAGTTGCACCTTCCTTAGCGAATATAGAATCAGGCCCTGCGTGCACAAGTTTTCCACTTTCAGACCTGAGGGAATATAACCAGGATCCAGGCTGAGGTTCCATTCCAGATCAAGCCTTTCATATGCAGATTATAAAATGAGTAAAAAACAAGCTTAGTTTGGCAGGGACTTCAAAAGAGACCTTTGGATGATTTTATCAACAACAGAAGAGACAATTCATTCTTCATGCTAGAAATCAACATTTGTCTCATTTTAGGAGATGTGATCTATACTGACTGGGGGTTTTTGCATAGAGAGAAAAATACCATATTTGAGAGAATTTTTCTTAGGGCCACTTCATGTCTCTGTAAACAATTCTGCCCTCAAAAACCTTATCCCATAATCTCAGAGAAACATTTTTACCCAATGTACTTAGATCAATATTTTTGGTTTATTTATTTATGTTGTCTTGTCTCTTTGACTGCCTGAGGCTTCAAATAAGATTTCAGGAGTTTATCCCAAGTTTCTGTATTAATTCTGCAGGAAGCTTGAACATTGAGTTAAGAGTTGTGGTTTGGATTTGTGGATGCTAATGCAAGAAAGCACCCAAGGAATGCAACTTCTCTAAACTCTTGCACTGCAAGAGACCTCATAACCAGTAAGGGAGTTAAAATCTGATTTTCTCTTCAGTCATTGCCAGGAAAGCTGCCAGCCAGATGGATAATCCATGGTGGATGGTCAACAATCATAGTTAAAAGTTCTCTGTATACTGCCACGGCTTTTCCAAAGTGCATATTCCCCAAATGAGCACAAATAAATAGAGAGCTAATGGGGTGGGCATTGATGTCTTCTCTGAAACAATCACTGGATGTCTTAAGTCTTGTTGGCTTGCACAGTGTGTGTGCAAGAACCACAGTAAATGCTGCCCCAACATCCATCCTCCCAGTCAGAGGGTGCAGCAGCTCCTCTCAGGTGTGGTTGAACACCTCTCAGACGACATCTGACATTCAAAAGCTTGATGCAGAGGAAATATTTTACTGAAACAGTTAAAAATAAAATTAAAATAACCATACATTCAGTTGATAGAGTTTGCATTAAAGGGAGATAACAAAGTATGGCCTTATTTCTCTCCTGCAAAAAAAAAAGCTCAAAAAACCACCTAGCCTGCCATTTGGTGATATTTAAATACATTTCAACAGCAAAATGTTTGGTCTGGAATGAGGTACAGTAGAAAATCAGTCCTACTATAAGTTATTAGAGGTGAAGGATCATTTTTGACTCTGTTCTGAAGAGGGATGAGGGAGCTGCCCAGGCAAGCCCCCTGCTCAGTCTGCCTGCCCCCAATTCAGTGATGTCTCCACAAAGAGGTTTCTAAATGGAGCTTAGCCCTGTATTTCTGTCCTCCATATGGGCCCCTTTTCCTTTTTTCCTTCCACTAGCCCCAGGATGGTCACATTTTTAAGGGTTTGCAAACTGCTTCAGAAAGGAAGGGCAGGACAGGCTCGGGCTCTGGGAACACAGTGGTCACACCTGAAAGAAACAATCAGCTTCATTTATCCACATGTAAGAATAGCAGTGTCCCTGCTTCATCAGAAACTGAGTAGTCATTGCTGGAATCAGGGCGAATTCACAGAACATGAAATGTTTTTCCCACTGCCCTGTACAGATAATTTCACAGCTTCCACTATTTGAAGTTGATAACTTGTATTATTTTTAATGAATCAAAGCAAATGCTGTCAGACCTCCTAATGGTTATTTCTATCTACTATACCTTAAAAATGCACATATGTATCCTTCTTGGTTTACTGCCAGTCAATCAATGTTAAAGCACTGACATATGGATGTGGGATTTTTTGCTGTCTTTAAAATAGGATCAATGACATTAAGGTTTGTCATGTAAATAGTAGAAATAAAGCAGAAAAACCCGAGAGCTATTTATGGTTTTAGGATGACATCTGTAATGTGGGTGGCATAGAATGAAAAGAAGAGAATTTCAAAGCTGTTCATAGTTGAATGAATTGACTGAGCATATATTTTTTAGTGGTTTAAAAGGCATTAGTTATGCAAAGTTCATGCATGCAAACAAAACTAATATATGAACTAAAGATAAAATAAATCTATGAACTGGCTGCACAAATCTCAATCCATTTTTTTGCTCATTTTCCACTCCCACCCTTTTTTCTCTGGACTGTTCACTCCTGAACGGACTTTTTGCTGAAACTCATAAATAGCCTGAAAAACAATAATTTAAGAGGTCAGCAGCTGCCAGCAAAAGCCTCTGTTGCCCTTGACAGGATACTTTTGGCTGGCTGAGTCTCTGCAGGGACCAAACAATCCTGATGGCCAGGCTGACCTGCCCTGGCAGTGCCCAGCTCCATGCTGCAAATAGATTTGAGAGCAAAGAAAAGAACCCTCTGTCTGTTGCATTCCAAACAAGTGTTTGGCAGCAGTGACTCATGCTGCCATAATGCAGGGGTAAACATTTGGAAGACATAAAGCTGCAGCTTTAGAGATGATGGCAGGAAGTTTGATGCATGTGAGGCACCACAAAGGAGAAGCTCTCAAGGGGCAGGGCAGAGAGGTACCTGGCTTTCAAATCCGTCCTCTGCTCTGAGCAGGAGGGAGCACCACGGAGAACATGCTGTGTACAGAGGGCGTTTGGAAGTGGTCTCTGACAGGGCAAGATAAACCACTGCTCCCCAGCACTGGTGAGTATCAATTACTGTGCCTCAGAAAAGGTACAGGGTTAAAATCAGGAGCTCCTTTCCCACAGTTTTTGTTCAGTTTTGTACGCAGCTGACTGCTCAAAGGCAGCACACTGTGCTCAGGCTTCCTGCTGTGCACGTGGGCTGGCAGCAAACCTGACTTTTCCAGAATAATGGCTTTCTTGAAGGAAAAGGCAGTTGTAAAAAGTAGGGTATTACTCTGTATTTGATAATAATTACTCAAGAACTGTAATCTTGTCTCCATTTTTACAGTTACTGAATGAGGATTCATTGAAGAGCCCATGGCAGGAGATGTCTCAGAACAAAGCAAGCAGAGGGAAAGGATGTTTGCTCAGCTGTGCCCTTCCAGCAGTGCTCCTGTCTCTTCAGCAAAGGTGTGCTACCAGCCTGATCATTTCCAGGGGAGCTGCTTGTAAGGATCTGGAGTGGGTCACCCTTAGCAAAGACCCTCCCAGGCACTTTTACAGGAGTGATTTACAGACCCCGCTGAATTCCCTTGTCTGTGTGCCACCCCTTCAGTGCAGGCACTGACTGCTGTCAGCAGAGATCACCAGATCATGGGAGCTGCTGCAAAAAAAAGACCCAAAACCCTTTCCACAGTTTCAACTACATTGAGGCAACACTCAGCCCAGAGAAAGAGAAGTTTCTACCATTTTAAGCCTAGACCGTCATTGAGACAATCAATTTTTTTTCCAGAGGGCTGGTATATGGTATTTTAAATAAGATAATCAGACAAGGCAACTCTTATGACAGTTAAGTTTTTTAAAATTCTTAGGGGTTAAGTTTGACATTTCAATACAACAGTATTAATTCTTCTGCCGCTGTTGTTTCCAAAAACACTGCAATAGCAAAGGTCTGGCATAGCCTACAAATAACCAGAAACATTGTGAATACCTCTAGGAATTTCACAGTAGATGTGCATGCAATTGAAGTGTCCAAGTGATATGGTGCAGAATAATTATTTAAATAACATGCTAATCTTCCCTGGAAATTAGCAATACCATTTCAAGCAATGCAAATCATAAGCAATTACATGGAATTATCTGGTTACTTAAGCTGCAAACAGAAAAGTTAATTATTTCTACCCAAGACAGCAGCCACAGCTTCAGCACATTCCCTTTCTCGCAGTTTTTGGAGATGCATTCATCCTCCCAAGTTCTAAAATTTGCTTTGCTTTTGTACTTACGTTCTCTAAAACTGAAAATATGACCACATATATATAAAATAACCATATTATAATAAAACTATGTGAGAATTACTAACAAATGGGTCTACAATTCCATTTTCCTCCATGCCTAAAGTCAAGTCAATGACCAGTTTGGACCCCAAAGGACTGATGTATTTAACACACACTGTGCTGGAGCTTTACATTTTCAGACCACCTGTGCAATGACAATTGCTGTGTGTTCAGTGCATCAAAGGCTGCAGAGGTATCACAGGTTCCAATCTTTCTGTATCACTCAGCTAAACTAATGAAGGTACTGGCATAGAAAACATTTTCTCTTAGTCAGAAAAGGCCTACAAAACATGCAGACTTGAGACCCATTACAGCTGTTCAGGCTCCTGTTGAGATTGTTTCTTTATTGACCTTTCTTGAAGTTTTTTTTTAAAAAACATTTCTTCAAATTGGATTTTATTCGACCTTTAATACGCATTAAATCAAAAGCAAAAAATTCAAGTGCTATGGAAACCACATCCCTCATGTGTTGGTTTCCAAGGACACTTTCTACAAAATTTTTTCATCTCCACCATATTTCCAAATCTTCAGTTCTTCCAGCTAATCTGAGAAAGCTCCATTTTGTTGCCTGTGAGGTTAGTGGGTGGCTGGGTCTGACATTCAGTACTGAAAGTCTCAGATCCAAAATAATGTGTTCAGTAGCTTGTCAACTAAATATAATGAAAAAGCAAAAGTCTTATAGAAGACTTTTATATACTTTGTGCTATTAAAGCATACAAATTTTAATGGTTTCTCTCTCAGTATAAACAGTAAAAAATGCAAATTACCAAAAAATGGTGAAGGAAGATAAAAGTAAGAGTTGGGCTCTAAGTATGTTGAGAAAATGACTGAGGATAATGAAAACACATGAGATGAAGCTGAAGAGAAAATTTATTCAGACCTGTTTAAATACAATGTGCTGTGGAACTTCATGAGTTGGTGGGATTTCTGTATTCACTGCACGGCCAAAGGATCTCTGTGTCGAGGATTTCTGAGTGCCACCCCTCCCTCTGGCACAGCCCACATCCCACTGCCAAGTTCAGTGGTCCCAGGTCCCAGTGTGCTGATGCTGTAGCTCTGCCCTGCCAGATCTTCATCACTCCTCCAGGTAGCAGAGGTACTGCTAAGGCCTCTCCCTGGTACCAGAGACATCTCATCATGCAGTGGCTCTCTGCCTGCTGAAGCAGTTTCAGTGGAGGTTTCAATTTGTTCCTGTTCCTGTCACTTCAGTGGTTTTTTCTTTGCAAAACTGCAATTCTGACAGTTGTGTTTGTAACTAACAAGCCACAGCCTCCTCAGAGGGATCTCAGCTGAAGTAACTCCGAGTATGATCTTCCACAGTGAAATGTGGTTGCTGTCTGTAGAGTGACAGTAAAAGTTGTGCTCGTGTTTTGCTCCTCCAGACCCGTTCCCTCAGCTTATGAGGGAAAACAAGGCTTGTCTGGCTGTCAGGATTGCAAACTCTGGCTGGCATCTGAAAACTGAGCTGTGTTCTCCTAGCATCATCATCCACCCCCAGCCCTGGAATTTGTTCTTCACTCTTAACTTTGTTGATGCTGAAGGCAAAATTATCCACCATCATGACAATGACTCCCCTTGTTGTTAAGGAAATGCCTTCAGCACAAGGCACTATTCTCAGCTTTCTCAAAAATTATTCTTTGTATTCTCATCTTTCCTGCTTTTCCTCAGCCCAGGGGTGATTTTCTTCCCTTGTGAAAATGTAGCTAAATACTAACCAGCTATTAGTGAGATATGTTGGTTCTGGATGAGGCAGTTTCACTAGATAAAGGTTTAAAAGCTTTTTTTGCTACTGGGCAGTTTATAAATAACTTCTTATAAACACTCTCAGAATCCTGCTCATCTAGTCTTTTGCAGTGACATTGATTCCACTGGTTTTATAGAAAGTTGCCTTTCTAAATCTCTGGAAATCTGTATGGGCCACACAAAGTGTGGGACAGTTCTTGAAATTTTTTCTTTGTTAAATTTGGGTGGGGAGGGTGTTGTTTCTGAAGCAAATCGTTCAATAAGCCAAATCCTGAGTATTTTCCTTGCCCATCAAAAGTAATGGGAGGTAAGTCTCAGGGAAAGGCCATTAGAACATTGTTCCATAGAGGGAATAGAAGATGAATGATTCATCTTGCTTTGAGCAAGAGTAAACAAGTCATTCTGTCAGCAGTAGAAATGGTAAAACAAGGTTCCTATAGATTTTTACATTTTCACATTACTAGACGTTTTCAGTCTTCTGCCCTTGCTTCTCTCCTCAAATCCTCCATCCTCTCTGTGGCCCAAACACCTCCCACTCATGTGCTGTGATCCTTCCTCTGTTCCATCCTGGAAGCATGTCTATTTCCCTCTTCCTGGTCCCCCACGACCGTGCTGCTGTATCCTGCAGCTCTATCTGTTTGGTGCTGGATAGACAAGAGGTGGAATTGCCTGAAAATAAGTGTGTCCTGATTGGGCTCATCAGGCAGCTCAAGCTGTGTCTCTGCTATTCCACTGCCATTTTTCTGTAAAACCACAGGAGTGCGAGTCTGAGGAAACCTCTGTTCCCGTGATGAATGTAGTTTGTATTTGCCAGTTGGTTAAAAAATTGGTTGAGGGGAGGTGTTAGAGGCAGTTTGATTAGATTGATCACTATCTTCCTAAGAAAATGTCCGAAAGCCATTAATGAGTTTTCTTTGTGTCCTAAACCTATGAAAACGGTGAATGGTCTAGCAGGGAAGCCATGTGAGAAACAGCTGAGGTCTCTTGGCTTGTTCACCCTGGAGAAGAGAAGACAGAGGAGAGGCCTCATCACAGTCTGCAGCTTCCTCACCAGGGAAAGTGGAGGGGCAGGCACTGATCTCTGCCTTCTGGTGCCCAGTGACAGGACCCGTGGGAACAGCATGAGGCTGAGTCAAGGGAGGATCAGGTAAGATACTGGGAAAACAGCTTTCCTTCAGAGGCTGGCTGGGCACTGAACAGGCTCCCCAGGGAAGCAGTCACAGCACCAAGCCTGACAGAGTTCAAGAAGCACGTGGACATTGCTCTCAGACACACAGTGTGACTCTTGGGGCTGTCCTGTGCTGGGCCAGGAGCTGGACTTTGATGATTCCTGTGAGTCCCTTCCAAGTCAGGATATTCTATAATTCTGTATTAGGAACATAAGTCCCACAAATCCCTTCAATTTCTACAGCAAAAAAAGGGTCACAGACTTCCATTATCAGCTCACATAATACTTGTAATTACTCATGTTGATTCCAAAACATGGACAAGGCATATCAAAATTAACAAGAAGTAGAAATTTCCCCCTTATTTTTTCTCTCTATTAAGTTTAGAGTAAGTTTGATTAATAAAACCTGAATTCTCATCAGCTGGGAGCTGACATCCTCACTGAGATACACTCCCACTAACCTAAGTGTGCACCTGAAGAGGAATTAGGGAGAAGCTGGCTGTGAATGGTTGGTTCTATTTTAATACCTGGGAAGTATTATAATGACATAACTATGTGGGCAGATCAGATAAATATTGAGTTGTGGTTGACAAAGAGATGATTTAAAATACCCACCGAGTGCTGGCCCTGGCCACGCACTTTCATTCCTGCTTTCCTGCTTTCCACTGTGTCCCTGGGTGGGATCCTATCCCACTGGCATCAGTGGCAATGCTCCTAGCTGCACCAGCAGGGCTGTAATTTTACTCTTCAAATTAACATGTTACAAACTTTTGTACATGTTGTCATATAGGTGGACAAAATAAGAACGAAATAGTTTTGAAGACTCTTTCTGTAACACAGAGAAAATAACCATGAAAGGACCATGATTTGAATGCATCCAGCTTTACTGAAGTCAGTCTGTGTGGAACAAATTAAGCAATATAAATGCAATTTTAAATTAAAATTCCATGCTTGTGGATTTTTCACATATCCAAGAAACAGGAAAAAGAATATAAATGTTTCCCAGATACTTATGAGTGCACCTAGTAAATTTTACAGCTATTAAAAAACAAATTCAGAAGGAAACAAAATTATTCCCCCAAGTAAAAGAGTAAAAACACATAACCAAGTGGGCACAGGCTGCCTCCCTCCTCAGTCCCTGTGAGCTGGTTCTGCTGACAGGGAAACCCTCTCATCACAGCCAGGGCTGAGTGTGCACACACCAGCAGTGAGGAAAGCACCTGAAACGTGATGTCACCTGGAGGTTGGGCAAACCTCTAATGATAGAAGATTGTGTTTGGAGAACATAAAAGAAAATGAATCACACAATTAGATGAGATCTACAGAGTCTGCCCTGGCATGTGGATGGGGCTGATGGAGAGCTGTCCCTGGGACTCCTCACAGAGGTCACATGGCCCATGGCCATGGGCTGGCCTGGCCCCAGCCCAGGCTGGGTGATGAGATGTCTCTGCCATCTCGAGAGCAGTGGCACTCACAGGGCCTGGGTGAGCATCTCCTACGGGCAGCCCAAACCGTGGCACAGGGACACACTGACTTGTTGAAAAGCAAAGGAACTCAGCTTTGGTTTCCAAGAGCTCTGGAAAGAAAAGCCTTGATGCAATCTTGCATAATTTGCAATATTAGAGAACGAAAAAAAAACCAACAAACTTTAAATGAGTCTACGTTGAGCAAATGATGATTGTGCAATCCTTGTACAAAATATATATCTGGGAATAGAAATGGGCTGTTCTAAAAAGAAAAAATATGCACTGATGGAACTAAGGTCCTAAATGTTTCAATAGTAGGAATCAGCTAGGACCACCTGTGGAAAGGTTTGCAGCCCCAGAGCTTGAGGGGCATCTTCCAAGTGATTACTTCTCTCTTTCTGTGGGAAACTCCACAGCTGTATTCAAGGGAGAAAATATTTAGAGATATATACTTATAGGTGTACGTGTATGTGTGATGTACACATGCAGATGTACGAACAATTGGGAAAAGAATTAAAAGCTGATTCCAAAACCAGACAAAATGAAACCAGGGAACACCCAGGGCATATTTTACACCCAAGAGATGAATAGACAGGAGATGAGACCACGAGGAGCTATGGGCATCCATGTCTAAGTGTTTTCCCCAAAGATCTCCGTGTGATTCAGGGCATTCTATCTTTGAGTTCTGAATTAAAGAGAGGCAGATTATATTCTTTTCTGTCTTTCCTACCAAGGCCATCATGGCAGGAAAAACACCAAAGAAAAGGAACACGCTGAATGTCCTGTCTTCGCCGAGGGGAGCCGGGGAGGGGAAGGGCAGGGCCTGGCCGGCAAGGGGCGCTCCCGGGCGGGGCAGCGCAACTGTGCGGGGCGGGACATTGCACCTGTGCGGGGAGGGACATGGCACCTGTGCGGGGCGGGACATGGCACTGTGCGGGGCAGGACATGGCACCTGTGCGGAGAGGGACATGGCACCTGTGCGGGGAGGGACATGGCACCTGTGCGG
>VXAD01010092.1:2176445-2253079 GCA_013399195.1 Dicrurus megarhynchus
CCCGTGGCGCGCTTCCAGCGCTCCTGCGGGCTCTTCCTCGCCGGCGACGACCCCGCGGAGGGGCCCCGGGACCGCGGCGCCTGCAATGGAGCGAGTGCGCTGCGCTGCCCGGCCGGCGCCGGCCGCGCTCCCCCCGGCGGGGTGCGGAGCGGCCGCGGCCCGCAGGTGAGTGCGGGGGGGGGGCCCGGCTGTGACTCAGCAGAGCCGCCCCCGGCACTGTGCGGGCAGGGCCGCTCCGGGAGGGGCTCCCCGCATCCCACCGCCTGCCTGGGCCGGTGCTGGGAGGAGGGAAGAAGGGTTCGGGCTGCGAGCGGGGAGCGCTGTGCCGTGCCGCAGCCCGGCTGCATCCCGGCCCCGCCGGGGAGGCGTCTTTGGGTTCTCTGCGCTCCCCCATCCCTGACGCCCCCGGGATGGGGCGGTCGGTGCGAGCGGGAACTGCCTGTAGAGGGGCTTTGGGGGCACCCCAGCCTCGCCCCGGGATGCGGCTGGGAAGGAGCAACTCTGTTCCCCGCGGGTCTCTCTCCGTGCGGGGCGCACCTGCGGCGGTGCTGCGCTGTCCCCGGCCCCTGCCGTCCGCATCGGGTGGGGCTGTGCCCGCAGTCGGCCCCGCTGCTGCCCGGCCCGGGCTCCGAGCGGCCCATCCCTGCTCGGTGCAGCCGAGGTGCCCGTGCAGCCAGGCTCAGCTCCCTGCGCTTCCCGCTGGCCAGGCAGGTCGCGGCGTTTCCCAGCACGGTCTGTAATTCCCTTGCGTATCAGAAGGGAACAGGGAAGGGTATGATGCAACCCATGTGTACAGGTCGGACGACCTGCTTTTTCTCTTACTGTAATGACTTGAATTCATTAGCAGATCACTTTGTGGTGCCTTTTGGAAAGCAGGTGTGATAATGGGCTTCCAAACTCTACCTGCAATATAAACATGGAACAGCCGTGAATGTCACAACTCTACCGCTCCTTCCTTTTCATACTGTGTTACCTTTCCCTGTTCCACTTCCAGTGCCCAGATTCTCATTTCAAGCGTCTAAAATTCTTCCTTAGCTGCTGCTTGACTCTTTCTCAACTAGATGTTGTTCAGTCTGTTCACTTCTGAACTACAGTAAGCTCTATTTTGGGTAAACTATGCAGATAATTCACTAAAAGATTTATTATCACTGCTTTCTTTTGAACAGCGATGTAGTTCATGTAGCAGCGTTGATACTAAAATCCTGTCCAACTTAATGCTCCATGAATGCAGCAGTTCACCTTGAGCAATTGTTTTGGGTTTCACAAAGTAAGGCACAATTACCTTTATGTGCAGGGTGAATGCATTCCAGGTGAGACTCCGTGAAACTTGGAGATAGAAGCAGAAGGATTTGTTTCCATAGAATTAGGACACTCTCTTCTGAAATATGAAAGCTGGGTTCAAACACCCCCAAAATGCAGATGGGAATAATGGCTTGAACAGTGTTTCAATGAAGTGCTAGAATTATAAAGACAGGGTGTCTGTTCCTTTTTTCTCAAAACTGGAAATGAAAAGTCCATTTTTACAAGGAGGGTCTTCTGCAGCCTGACAAGAAATGTGAAAAGTGAATTTAGATCTCCCTTTGGCTAAGGGTCAGACCCCCTGCTTTGTTGTTAAATGACCGGGGTTTACTCTGATGTATCTGCAAATAAGCAGGCTTAGGAGTCTCCTTTACATAGCAAATTCCTTGCCCATAAATTCTCTATGGACAGTGGCATTTTCTTGCTGTGAACTGCAGGTATTTGCAGAAAGGTGCTAAAGTGCTGTCTCTGCATCTCCCTCCTGGTGATTTTGTGTGGCTCTGTGCTCACCCATCCTTTCCTGAAACATGGGAGTTTCAAAGTCTCTGTCATTAGGACAGTTGATTTCTATGAGGTAGTAACTTTCACGCTGCTTTGTCTTTACTGTCACAACTGTCTTCAAGGTACTCAGGTTCTCCCATGTAAGTTCTTCGACAATCATTATGTTATACCTGTAAAAACAGAGTATATTGCATGCAGTGAAGATGTGAATGGCTTACTGGACGATGAGACTGCCACAGCTCCATCTCTCCAGGACATCCCCCCTTTCTTCAGTGCCAGCTCTCAGGTCCTTGCATCTGACATGGGCTGGATTGTGTGCCAGGGTGGCCCAGCTGGAGGGACTGTGGGGAGAGGGAGCTGAGGGCTGGTAGCTGATGGCAGTTTGGGAGGGGATGGACACACCTGGTAGGGGGAGATACCATACTGCATGGAGAGAAAACAGGATGCCTCAAAAGGGTAAAAAGACAGAACAGCTCTTCCTCTGGAAGAAGGAGGCTTTTAATTATCGTATGACTCTGTGCCAGGAGTGCTGCTCGCGATTCTTCAGCATCTTCTTTAACCTGGAGATTAAATGTATGCTAAAAGAAAAAAAAAAAGGCCACAAGGCCTGATTACAGTGGTCAGCAGAAGCATGAGTGGCTGTGTTTCTGAACCTTTGTAAATCAGTCCTGTCTCCCCCACGGGAGTTGCCATGAGATGAGACAAGGAACGAAATGCTTTGATGTGACAGCTGTGGCTGCATGTGTTTCTTAAATATTGAATCAGTCACCTAGCCCATGTTCCTTGATATTCCTTGGTTACCAAACCATTTAGAAACACTTTTTAATACCTCAAATGAAAACTCTGGCATCTGTGGATGATACAGAATGATGCTAGTCCAACACACTAACTGGGTTTACGTCCTGGCTTGGACTAGGTATTGAATCTATGGGCTTTTAGTGGAAAAACTGACTGGGTTTATTACAAGAGAAGACAAGAGAGAAACTGCTTGTAATTATCCTGTCTCTAGCTAATACTACTTTCTTTTCTGTGCTGCTTTCTATTGTTAGTTTGTTGCACAAGGAATTTATTTCTGGAACAGCTTAAAAGGTATCTTTTCCTGACACTTTGTATGAAATCCTCAAGTTGTGCTCTTAAAAACACCAACTTACTACCTGAAGACTTCTCTGGTGTCCTGTGAGTGGCCTAATAAAGGCCACGTATATTTTAAAAGTGGAGCTTTGCTTATCTCTAATCTCCTGGTGGACTTTTGCTCCTGAAATTGATAGCGTGAATGAAAGGGAACAAAAAAAAAAAAAAAATCTTCTATTCAAAGTTCTTTGTAGAAATTTGTTTGCCTTTCTCCACTCTTCCTTTTCCAGATGCTTTATCATCTCAAGATCTGTCTTCCTGCCTTTGAGAGAGTACAGTTCATGTTTACACTGTAGTTATTCCTTAACTGTCAGAACTGCTCCCAACTGGCACAATGTTTACAACCTGCCTGATGGTGTTTAGTGATTGTATGGTTCTTGCTCATGCCGTAGGTGAGGAGGATAATAACCAGGATAACAGCCAGGTGATGGTAACAGAAACAGAGAAGGTAGGTACAAACTGCACATTCATCTCAGATGTATCACAGTCCCAAAAAATGTGCTGAATGACTTGCAAGATCTAGGTGAAAACACTGCTTTTGCTGTGATGGGATGGCTGGTAATTTGAAGCATGCTTGCTCTGGAGCCTGAGTCAAGGTCTCTCTTCTGTGGTGGTTCCTTGCAATAGATTTTTGCATCACCCTCAGAGTCTTGCATTTTCTTTTTAAATTTCTTTTAATTGTTTTGCAGGCTTACTTGATTTCACATTGTTTCTCCTTCTGTGCAGCAGTAAGTTGGCAGTAGCTGAGGTAGGTTCAGCAGGAGAAGCAAACCCTTGTGAAAAAAGCCCAGGAGCACTGCTAGGAGAACAGGCAGCAAAGCATTTCTGCCTCAGGTGCTAACACTTTGTCCTCCTAGAGAATACAGCTGAATTTTTGGAAGCTCCTCCATTTGGAGCTGCAGCTGTGGAAACGTGAGATCCAGTTTCTTATTTCAATGGGCTGAGCAGAAGGCTCACATTCCCCAGCATCACTCCTGTGCTCTGGTACTCCATGTTCAGATCTCCCCTACCTGGTGTGGCTGCCGAGGGAGCTTGACCATCCTGCACGTGTCCAATTTTTGGTTTAAGGTTTAAACAGCCAGTAAGGGATAGTGTTGACCTACATGAATGAGAGTTTCATCAGATGGTTTTGGCCAGCCCTGAGTGACATCCTTTGGAACATGACAGAACAGTCACATCCAAGGTTCAGGTGGCATGTGGCAGCCCTGTGAGAACATGTTAGCACTGGGTTTGCCTCTCTCCAAGGAGCAGCCTGGCATCCCCTCCAGAGAACAGGCTGCAAAGACAGATGTGTGCTGTTTGTTACCATCTCATCTTCAGGATCTTGCTGCAGAAACACCTGAAACTAACAAAAGTTTGTGAAGCTGTGCTGATTGCAATGGATATCCTGTGTGGTGCCTGCTGCTGAGAGAGTGGCTGCTGGTTGGGTGGGTGCTGGCACAGGGCACACGAGGGGCTGTGCTGGCAGCCTGAGTCCTTACACCAGTGATGATGAGGATGTGCTTCATGACTCAGTGCTTCCTGGCTCACAGCCTGAGTCATCTTTTTGGAGGCCACTGGACCTTGTAATGAGGAGCTGTCAGGATCCTAGGATTAATTCCAGTGCTTGGAGGTGAGCCACTTACTGCTTTATAATTCTGCTGAACGTCTTGGGCCATTAGTTCAGGTATCAACCAGAATAATAAAATATAATCTGCTGTTGTTTTTCTCCTTTGGATCTCTGGAGAACAGGAGTAGATTTAACAGACAAGGAGCCAGAGAAAATGCGTTCTGGAAAATTCCTTTGGACAGCCAGTTCTTTCACTTTGCCTTGTGTTTATGCTCTGCAGGCAGTGTGTGTGGGTCATCTGGGCAGTGGAAGGTGACTAATGACTGCTATGGCAAGTAAATCTGAGGTCTAGAAGGTACAGGTAGTGTTGTCTAAACCATGAAACTTTTATTTAAAATGTCTGTTCACTTTCCTGATTTAAAGGGTTTCATATCAGTTCAGTTTAGTTAGCACCTGTAATTTACTTTCCCAAAACTGCGATTGGTCTAGATGTAATGCTTTTAAATGGAGCTGACTTGCTGATTTATTACTGTTTTATTTTATTACTAAACTTTGGAATATTTATTACTAGATATAATAATAAAAAAAACATGTTTAATCCTTCCTTTTGAAGACAGCTGGCAGTTGCAAACCACTGTTAATAGGGTTACCTGAGCCTGTGGGTTCTGACACACAGGAAGTGGTCACTATCACCCCAGGCCAGGTAATTGCTGTCCCCTTTGCAGCTTGCTCCACTGGATGGAATTATAACTGCTTACTTGTGTCAACCAGTTTAATGAGGTGTATTGTCTTCAGTGTTTCCCATTGCCATCTCCCTTTGCAAAGGGAGAGTGTTGGGGTACTTTATTTTACAGGAGGAGTCAGTGTCAGACACCTCAGTTGTGCCACAGGAGCAAAGCCTGGATGTTTGCAGGGGGAAGGGCCCAGAGGCATTAGCAGTGAGGACCCTGTTCCCTGACAAATATACAGCCCACCCACCAGGATGAGTGGCATGAAGCAGAGGGCAGAGTAAGCCAAAGACTGAAAGAAGGGTCTAGGGAGGAGAAGGGAAGAAGGAGAAGCTGCCCTTACGGAAGGGCAGCTGACCCCCATGCCACCTGCAGCTGGGAGGTGCCAGGGGGAGAATTGAACTGGCACTGACTGAAGTATTAAAGCTTGCAAGCACCTGCCAAATAGTGCCAACAGTGCTGTGCCAACAGTGCTGCAGCCACAGAGTGGCTCATTCAGTGGGGTAGGACATCCAGCAGAGATCCTTGAAGCAGCACTTGTTGGCAACATCAGCTTACATGTCGGTCTCCTGTGTGTGTTTCTCCATCAGAAACAGAGCTGACATCAGAATGGCCTGCACTAATTGCAACTAATAATGAGGCAGCAAGTGAATTAAGAACATCTTATCCGCAGCTCTCCTCCCAGGGGCGGGCTGGCTGCTGAAGTGTCCTCCCATGTGCCTCTCCACAGCCACAGCTGCAATTTGAACATGTCCCTTCCTCCTTACTGGGGTCTTCTAGGCTGTAGTTAATGTCTAAAATAAAATCTTAAGGTAAGAACAAGCTCTTTGCTCTGAAAATAAATGCAACAGTGAAGTCCTGGTTCTCCATGGTCATTGGCCATTCCCACAAATTTCTCTTGGGTTGGATTAGGTTAGGTTAAGCTTCTGTTGAGGATCTTGTCAGACCTGGTGTGCTGGGGGAAAAGTGAGTGAGAGTCTTCCCATTCCTCCTTCTCAGTATCTCTTTGGAACACCTTGGGTATCCAGCAACCATGCAGGCCCTGGTAACACCGACTCATTTGGTTTTGGCAGGAAGTCAAAGCTAAGAGGTGCTGGTGCTCGAGGGAGATGGGTGGGTGTGTGGTCAGGGTCGCCATCTAATGCTGTGCAATTGGAAAACTGCTGTTTTGTGGCGCATCCTTCTACCCAAAACCAGTTTTAGTAACACTGTACCTTTGGAAGTATGAAGTACAGTAGAGTTTCAGAGGAAGCTGGTATCAGTTTTGAAGCTGGAATCCCCATTTTTCTGAACTGCCGGTAATTTGCTTTCTGTTTCTTAACTTGTGTTTTCCTCCCTCTGTCCACAGACACCGGTGCTACCTAATCCTTAAAATACCTTCCTCAGACATTTCCAGGTGCAGGCTCTGTGTTGCACCTCACAAAATTGCAGTCTAATTCTTGTAAATTAAAATGCAATTAAATAAACCTGTTCTTCCACTGTAAAACAGGGAGGAAGGAAGGCTTTTCCTTCTGCCCTTCCCTCTCCTGCCTCTCTTGCCCTGTTGCTTCCATATTGCACAAATTGGCCAGTTTTTCCTGGAATGTGGGTGGATGCTGAAGTGCACGAGAAGCTCACCCACCACATCTGTCAGGGCAGCTGAAACAGCCGTGTCCAACCTGCCCAACCTCTGCCTGGCAAAGCAGGGCTCAGGGAATGAAGGAGGTGAGCTCATCAAGGAGAAGTGCACAGCCCTATTTATGCTGGTGTTGTGCAGCTTTCTTGGCAGGAAAATGCTGCCAACACATCTCAGTGATTCAAAAGAAAAGTGTAAGAACTGAACTCCTGTTGCTGGAGTAACTCCAGCAACAGGAATGACCATGAGAGGAACAGCTTTCCATAAAGAGCAGGCAAGGAAATAAATGCAGAAATAAATTCCCTTCCACATCAGAAAGGTGCGTACAGGTGCGTGCTCAAAAGTCTGAAGATCATGGTGGAAGGCAGACCTGTTGGAGTTCCTCAAAACTGTACTGGAAGAAAAGGGGTGAAACATAATTCTGATCCCATGACACCGCTGTGTGGAGAAGGTCAGATTGTCTCGCCTTTTTAACAGCAATAAGCAAAAGCTCCAAAGTATATGAGCTGGTAGGTGTGAGGGTCTGACTAGGTGATCTTTAAAGGTCCCCTGTCAACCCAAACTATTCTATGATTCTCTGACTGATGGATGCCAACTCTCCAGGCATCTGCTAAGAAAGGAATATAGGAAGTTAAATGGCCTGTGAGTTTGAGTGCCACGATGGAGACCTTTTGATGGAAAGTGATGAGAGTCTCCTCAGAACAGGTTTCATAGCCACGTGGAAATCACTAGCTGGAAATGTAGGCGTGAGAGGCATGATGCCTGTGAGATGAACTTAGAAGAAGCTGCCGTTAGGCTGGAGGATGAGAACAGAAGTCAAATAGTCTTGTCAAGCTGAAGGTATGGTTGAAAATTTACTTCTATTCAAGAGGTGCAGATACTTACTGAAGAAGCAGGTGTAGGCTCAACTGTAGAATGGAAAACAATAGAAGTGGTAGAGATTTCATGGAGGACAAAGTTGAGATCACAGGTTTGGCATGGTTCACTGGTGACAAACCTCTGAAAGCTGCCCACAGAAATCATGACATTGTGCAGGACTGCTCCTTCAGCATTGCTGAAGTGTCACATCTCGTCTTCGGGCTCTGTAATTCAAGACAGGCATGTTAGGTGCTGTGTCTGGAAAATGCTCAATATCCCCTGTAAGAATTACCAGGTGATTAAGGAGTGGAAGAGAGAACAGTTATGTCCTTTTTGAATGCTTATAACAACCTTCTCCTGTGTCAGCCCTCCGAAGAAGGAGACAATTTGTTCTTTGTCTGCAGTAGATAAGAAAATAGCCATAGGTTTAAATTTCAGCAAGAAAGTGTCAGGCTAGGTGGCAGGAGAGCAAAGCACTTGGAGATTGCCTGGAGCAAGCAGTGGAGTTTCCACCTTTGGTTCAGTAAGAACAGGTTAGATAAAATCCCACCAGAGTGACGGGAGTGTAAGCCATCCATCCTTGGTGGGCAAGCTGGACCAGCCCTGGTTTAAGTTGTCTGTCAGGAAACGTGGGGCTGTCCTTTCAGTGACTGCAGGCATGGTCCTTCACAAGCAATCTCAGTCTCCTTAGCAGCCTTTGTATCTGAAAGAGACTTACTTTTGTTTCTTGAAGATGTCTTTCATTTAGGAAGACAACATAATCAATTTTTGTTTCTTTGATTCTTCCTATTAATTGCCTAAACAAATTCTCTGTCAACTCTAGTCTTACGTTATCCCACTTTATATTTAAATGACTTGGCAGATTCTGCTGCTTCTATGTGTGTTCCTTCAGCAGAAGGCAGGAGGCTAATCATGTTACTTCTAGAGCAAGATAGAAATAAACCCTATAATTCAGTCTACCTCCCAACTACTAATTAGAGTGGAAGGGAAATAATATGAAGATTAAAAAATGAAATCTTCACACCTCAACTGAGGTGTCTTAACTGTGTTCTGGACCCATTGCAGCTTCAGTGTGCTGGGTGTGTGTAGATGTGCAGATGTGTGGGTCTGTCTCAGCTGACCGTCCTTTACAGGCTGAAGGGGGACTTTGGATGAACACATACTGATGTAGAGTGTGGTGACTGGTGTGAGGAATTAACTGGATGAGCATTGTGCCCAGGGGGACAGCGTTGGTGGAAGACCTGCATGTACCTTTCCCATTTTCTATTTGACTGATCTGAGCCTTTGGTCTGGCAAAGCATATCCCCTTTCAGCCTGACAGCTTCCAGCCATCCCTGGTGCTGGTGGCTGTGCAGCACTGCTCTGCTGTGGTACCTTGCTGAGAGCTTTATGTAAATGGCCTTTTTTGGTGCTTGGAATGAGCTAAGAAATTGCTGAAAGGATTCTGCGTGATTTTTAGGCTCCCTACTGGTTCTTTACCCGAGACCACTGAAAGTGCTGTGACTGCCTTGAAGCTTGAGCGTTGCTACATCTCATGCAATGATTGTCTTGCTTCTGCATCAGCTGTTGGTTCCAGGCCACATCCCTGCTCATTATGCCAGGAGTGCCTGCTGCTGTCATTGTTTGCACAACAGCTGGGACCTGGATGTGTCCTCTCTGTGTGCTGGTCAACAAGGACTTGCTGCCAACAGCAGAACTGGACAAAATTTTATGGCGTTTAAGGAGGATTTTCTTGTGATTTCTTTTTGTCTCCACCTCCACATTTCTGAGGTTTTGGTTGGCTCTAGGTGTCCCTCCAACAACGCTCTGTAAACCCGGACAGCTATTGAAAACTGGCTGCTTCATGTTCTGTCGAGACTAAAAAATTAATTACTTGTTTTAAAGCATTTAAACGGAGTGGGAAGCTGCACAAATGTATGAGCCTGGTTAGGTGTATTTTTCATGCCTTGGGGCTCCTTGTGTGTACTTTGTGGGCTCTGTGTGCTTTTGTCCTCCCCCTGCTGTCCCCTGACACCTCTGCAACCCTTTCCATGACTGTATTCCTCCTTTGCTGGCTCCCCTTTCACCTTACCATGGGTGCTGTGCACCCAGCAAGGGGTTCATGGCCACACCAGGATCTCCCACTGGGCCACCCTATTCCTTCCTCGTGGAGCCATGGGTTGCAGTGTTGGTGCTCCCAGGGAAGGTGAATGCAGAGGTGCTGGGGTGTTATTGGCTGCTCTTGGCTGCTTGTTGGATCTTCAGGAAACTCTGAATGTGTGTGACATGGAGCTGTGCAGTTGGGTGGAAGAGCTGAAGCCTTTGATAATAACGAGTTTGCTTTTTCTTATTTTACAAAATCCAATTACCAGTATCTAATTTTTTTGTTGTGACTTGATAGGTTCCTTTATTAACTGGGTACGGTTAATAAACATAAAGTGATGTAAAACTGACTGCTTATGCCAAATACTGCAGTCCAGAGGGATTTTTTCCACTGGTTTTACTCCACACAGTGCAGCCCTGTGGGGCTGAATTGTCTGATTTATACTGTCTTTGTGTACAGCAACATCCAGATTGGAATTATTGGCTTTTTCTTTTGTGCCTGATTTTTGGTGGCTTCTCTTCTTTTCACTTTTTACTGCATTAAAAAACCTTAAAGCACTAAGTATGTAATGTGTTAATTAGGGGCTTTGGGAGAGAAATTCCTAATCTTTTGCAAGGCAATTCTGTTAGAAGGGAAGCAAGGGACTTCAAGAACTTCAATTAAACATGTACATCTTCTGAAAGATCCGAAGTAATTGAGAGCTGAGAACAGAGTGCTGGTTAATGGGATCTCTGGGTCAGACTGGGAGCCTTAGAAGTCTGATGCTGCCCAGCTTGTCTCTAGAGACAGGGCAGGAAAGGCTGGGGCCTGTTTTGCTCTCTGACAAGAGATCTCCCAGAGGAATTGTGAGCAGCAGTATCTTTGCACAGATACTTTTTTTTCCCTAAAAATACATTTTTAATCTATTATGTTAGTGGTTCAGCTGCTGTTTCTCTGCTTCAGCCTTGAAGGATAAACATCACACATACACATTGTTTCTAGAATGATGGATTCCTCCTATGCTGTGTCATTGTGTGTTATTGTATCCCCAGAGCCATCACGGTGTTGGTTTGCCCTGCTCTGCTGGCACTGTAGGAATGTTTTGGGGATGCTCCGGGGAGGTTGGGTGGGTGCTGTGGCAGCACCTGGTGTGGGTGACCCAGCCCTGTGCAGAGACTGCAAACGTGGCATGACCTACAATAGCCATTTTCTGTGCCAATACTTCAGCTGGGTAACTTATTTATGGAAACTCACACATCCATGAGAGTTTCTTGTAGTCTGAGCACTTGAGGCTTTTCAAAATAGGTATTTTACAGCTGATGAGAAGGGTCATTTTTGTGGAATTACCTGTCTTCTATGCCTGTGAATCTTGAGGCTTATTACATCTCGCTTCTGAAATGCTCTAAAAATTGTGACTTTATCTACAGCCTTAATTGCTGCCCATTAAAACCTCTCTGATCCAGACTGAATAGCAATGGAGATGGATGGAGGGCTGAAAGGGCTTCAGGGATTGTGGAAGGTCACTGCAGTATATTAAGAATAACCAAGTCTAAAGATAGGGGTTACTTAAAATTAGAGCTTGAATAAATTTCTGGGAATGTTAGAAGATGTTCGCACAAATAATAGTGATGGATTTTTCTGCACTGGGGTTAGAATGAGAATAAAAAGGGAAGACACTTCACAAAGCACTGCACTCTGCCTGCTGCAGAAATAGTGGGTGTAGACAGTAAATGTGAGCCAACTGCAGTCTGAAGGTGTGTGGAGGAGACTGCTGTACTTACAGTGCTTTAGGATCACAAGTGCAAACATCACTTTATTACCCTGCACTACCAAACATCAAGGGGAGTGATTCTGTGGCACCCTGTGTGCCTGACCTGTGGCTGTTAGCATCATGTCACAGCCAGGCTCTGTTTGTCCCCTGGCACACATTGGCTGTGCACAACTGCTGGTGTAGAGTTAAAAAAAAAAAGGTGTTAAAACCCCAACCAAACCAGTGTGTGATTTCTGATAGAAAAGGAATGGAAAAAAGAAAAAGAAAGGTTTTTAAATTCCTGTGGAAGGACTTGGACCTGCCTTCAGCCTGGAAATAATTTTTTAACTCCACATTTCTTTTAGAACCTGATAAACCATACTTTTCCGCACAAAACAGTTACTGGAATTAGAAAGTTTTATCCCTCATCCCACGACATTGCAAATATAAAAGCATTACCTTAGGGATATGTCTGATGCTCTCTGAGCTAAAGCACACAAGCACATAATTCTCAATACCTTGGAGGCTGATGTTTAATTGAGGAGTTAGCGGTGCCAGGAGAGGGCTTTCTGTGGGGCCATGTTAAGTGTCGCCAAATACAGTTTCAGGATCTCAGGCAGAAGCATTGGTGTTGCTAATTGCTCTGGGGGTGTTTTCTAAGTGGCAGATGAGACTTGAGACACTCAGACTGATTGCTCTGTCATGCAGCCAGCCACAGTACAGAGCTGTTATCTCAGAGGGATGCCAGGAACTCATCTGTGACCTCTGTGACTGGGGGAACTGGGGGAACACTCCTCTGACCCTGGCATTTCAAAAAATGTTGACTCATCTTTTCTGTTTATTGATGCAAAAATCAATTTAAGTTGTGGGGATTTTTATGATAGTTGAATGGATGCAACTTCTTTCCCTCTTGCTTTTGTCACCTCTGTGCACTTTGCCTCATCTCTGTATTAAAAGCAGATGAAGAGACTGGAATTTCTAATGGCTTTTGCAATGAGTCACAAGTGCATGTTTAGACTCCTTAGACAATTTTTATGTTTTCTCACTAGCATGTAGGATGAGAGTTTCTTTTTAGTAAACTAGTTACACAGTCAGCTCCAAGCATAACAGTTTTCCTATTTGGAGAGTTTTACAAGCTTATGTCAAAGCTATATCTTAACTTAGAGTGTCCATGCTGAGACCTTCATGATCCCTTCTCAGTTCTCATCTTCAGGAAGTTCATTCATCTTATATTTACATAGCCAACATTCATATTTTTAATTTTTTGGGGGAAGATGGAATGAGACTAGATTGGCTCCTTTGCTCCTCCCCTGAATCAAAACTCCTATCTGTCCGTCTGTCTGTCTATCTCCTTATTTCCTGAAGTGACAGGTGTACCTACAAAACGTGATTCACTTGTCTGTTGCTCCTGCTAACAGGGTGTGAGGCTTCTCAGTGGTGTCCTAGTCCCAAATGGCAGCAGCAGCAGCAAACCTTTTCTAGACACATTCCACAGGTGGCCGAAGTCATGGCCTAAGCAATGTGTGCTGCTGTGTGGCTTCCCAGCTCCAGAGGGCTGGGTGTCACCTTTAGGAAGAGGGAAAAGAGCATGTTAGGTTGGGTACATCTAATGAAATCATCTAGCTGCCAGATCCAGAGACTGAATGAAATCTCTAACTTACTGAAATTAATAAATAAAGTACCACTGTTTGCAAGGTATCTGCTGGTAATGCTTAAAAAGACAACCTGGTGGTTGTTACTTAAAGATATTGGAGTGAAAATCTGGTGGTGACAGGGGCAGCTCTTTTCTCTGCCCATTCAGAGCCTTGTGTTCCCCTGGATCTGCTCGTGCAGCTGTGGTTGCTGAACCCACTCCTATGTAAGAGGGGAATCTTCCAGCTGTGGCACCTCAGTGTGGGGTGATCCCATGAGATCCTGCCACTGGGAGCCAGGGGCCAGAGGCACATGCAAGAACTCAGTGGTGAGAGCTGTTGTCAGCTGTGCCTGGCAGCACATTTTAAATGAATTGGTCCAGTAATTGCAGTTCAAGCTTTTAATCTCAAAATGCATTTCCAGTGAAAGCAGTGGTGGCTTTGTCTACAGATGTAGAAACTTCAAACTTAGCACATCAGTACCTTTTATGAAATACACCTGATTACCCTGGAGGAAAGGCTGATCCCATCTCTTGAAAGTCTTTGTCCATGTGACTGCTACCTTAATTAGTCTGAATAGATTTCTGCTCTGCAGGAAATGTAGCTGTGCTATCACTACGGTCTTCATTGTAGTATAAAAGTCGAACTTCATTTCTTAACACTTATAACAAACTGTTTGGTTGAAGGACTGGGAGCTGCAGCAGTTAAAATATTTTAATTGTTTGTTATATTTTTCCAAGTCACTAAAACGATGAAATTCTCTCATTTCCAGGGTTGCACACAGAAGTATATTGTGAAGAACTACTTCTACTACTACTTGTTCAAGTTTTCAGCTGCTTTGGGTGAAGAGATTTTTTATATCACTTTCCTTCCATTTACCTACTGGAATATAGATCACTCTGTGTCTAGAAGAATGATAATTGTTTGGTCTGTAAGTATTTATATGATTAATTTAAGCCTTTATTCTGTATCCATAGCAAATGAATATTTGAGAATAAGAACAACCCTTCAAACAAGAGAAGCACCAGCACTATTCATGTGTAACTCATGTTTAGAAAGCAGAGGCATTGCAATACCAAGAGAGGAGGCAAGAGGCATCATCTGACTCAGGGTTTCTTCATCTCTGCTGCATCTTGGACTGACGTTTATTTTTCCAGCACAGCCACTGATTGAGCTGCTTTTGATACAGTTTGCACAGAACAGTTGGGAAAACACTTCCTGCCCAATGTGTCATAGTATTTTAGGGATCATTTTTCATCACTTTATGAAATCTTTCTCTTATTCTCATTTCTTCTGCATAATTTCATATAGTTCTGGCTTGGTTGAATTACTATAAACCTGATAGTAAGGGGATGTGCAAGCTGCAGTGGAATAGGCAGGGTGCTTCTGCAGTCACTTGAGGGGGGAAAGATCAGATTGTCTGTTGGAGGCTGAGACTTAAAAGCATTGATTTTTATTAATATGAGAGCATTCACAAAATAACTGACTTTGGCATTGCTTCAGCCTTCACAAATGTGGTTTGGGGTATCCAGAATAATGTATTCCCATTGTAGCACTGAAAAAACAGGAGATAATCAGGCACTTTCAGGCCAAGGCTGGCTGTTTTGTCACTGTCATTGCTCATCTTGGTATTGATCAGATATTGCTGCCCAAAAAAAGCATTTTAAAACAGAGAAGGGAGGCAGGGAGCACCTCTGCCAGGTGGCAGAGCCTGGAGGTTTAGCTATCAATCTACACTGATTCAAGAAACTGAAGCTTGGTATAAACTCGAACATGATATCCAAGTTTCTTTCTTTACAGTGAAGCTTCTCTGTGAGCTAGTCAATTCTGGTTAATAATATTCTGTCTTTTGAGCAAATAATATCATAAAAAATAATAAAACCAATTTGAATTGGGTCATACACTTCAAATGCACCTGGTCTTGGGCAGAAGGCATCAGTTGCTCTGTACCAGTAACCTTAGTCAATACATTTTATAAAGAGAACATGAAAAATAACTTGCAGATGAAATTTTGAAGTAGGTGGACACAGTATAACTAGAGCTGGGTTTTGGCCAGAAGTACACCTACAGCTTCTGGAAATGTGCCATGGAAGATGAAAATTGGTAGTCACTGCCTTCTGGGTTTGCATATTGCTTAAAAGAATGAGCCTTTGGAGTTCTTTACATGTGTTTCTGCTGACTTGCCTTGCCTTTTCCTTGCAAGGAGTTCATCTGAGTATTGGCCAGATCTAGTCTGACTTTGATTAGAGTATCCAAGCATGTGATATTACAATAATTAATATTATTTTCCACTTACTGAGTTGTGAAGTTGCATTTTATACTGTTTTAAATACATGGGCTAGTGATAATCTGTATTTTTAAAACACGTCAATTGTATGTAATTGTGAAATGGCTAAAAATGGCTGTGCAGGCCATGTGTTATTGTCATGGCTGGGGTGTTTCTTGCTGGTGAGCAGGGACTGGCACTCACAGTGCTGTAAGTGGTGTTAGTCTGTCTCACAGTCATAAAATCATAGAACAGCTTGGGTTGGAAAGGATCTTAAAAATCACCTACTTCCTTCCCCCCCTGCTGTGGGCAGGGACACCTTCCACTAGACCAGGCTGCTCCAAGCCCCGTCCAGCCTGGCCTCAGATGCCTTGGTCCTGGATGTGACACTTGGCCCAGCTGCATGGGAAGTACCAGGGTGTCAGAGGCACAAAGCTGTGCTTTTAACTGAAGGTTTTTGGTGATGGAGTTTGGAAGAAATGCTTCTGAATGAATGATGATGATATGGGGCTAAGAAGAGCTGTGTTAGATGAAAGTAAAAATCCAGGCAGTCTCTGACAACAGCTGTGAGTGGAAGGCTGGGAAGAGCTGAAGGGATAAATGCAGGATCCAGGCACGTTCTGCAGAAGGCTTTTATCCGTCTGGGGAAAGGAGCTGGTGTCAAAGGAGAACTCAAAGGGAAAGGTAGCAGTAATTCCCCTTTAAAGGGCATGCTCAGGATCAGGAGAGGTTGTTGGTGAAGCTCTTCAGCAGGGAGAGAGAGTGGACCAGCAATGACTTTTTCAAGAGCCTGGTGCAAAGCACGCGGGTACGTTGGGAACATGGTTGGCAGGGATGATGGTGACAGAGAGGGTGACACCACTGGCCAGGAGAAGTGGCCTTACCTGGGAGCTCTGGAGAAACGGAAGTGGTGCTGAGGGTGGTACTTTTTGGGCTGTTTCCCACTTAAACCTGTGAGTTTCTGCTGCAAGTTGGAAATGACAACATCAGTGTCCCGGGATGAGTCAGGAGAGTTTCTTCCCTTAAAAATTAAAGCAGCATTAATGCTGTTTACAAAGCCTTCCTGCCATCTCATCTGTAATAGTTTATGCAGAGCCAGTCACCCCCATTTGAGAAAGATAATTTCAAACTGGAGCAGGGCCAGGGATGATTAAAGAACAGACTATTTTCTGAGCAGAGACTGAAAGCTTGAATAAATCTCTAGCAAAATGAAGCTGGAGAGAGGATGGGGCTGGCTGCAAAAACCATGGGAAGGAAGGAGCTTCTTAAAATAAAAGTACAGTCACAAGAAGAAGTATTCATAAGGCAGTCATAAATAATTTCAGTTGAAGCCAAAGGTTGTGAATTATCTCCAGAAGGGTGAAGGGCAGTAAGAAAAATTATAAAGAGTTTATTTCAGCAGGAGCGGAGGAGTGGACTTGGAACCCTGGAATGTCTTCTCTCTGGGTCCCCAAAGCCAGCTGCCTGTGCTTTTCTGTTCAGGTGGATGGCTGTGGGAAATGCTGACTGTTGTTGCATCCAGATGCTCCGGCAGCTTAAAGCAGCATGGTGTGCTTCCACAGTGCCTTGCCTCTGAGGATTCAGAGGATATATGCAGGCTTTACCTTTGTGGATAGATGGAGGAAATGACTGTATGAAACCTCTGAGCAAGGTGCTGAGTCAGTGATGAAGGTACCCTGGTGTCTTTGCTTCTCTTCTCCAGCAATCTGAAGTAAAACTCTTGAAACTGCACGGGCGAGGCTTTGATGCCTGTGACTCTTGCAATTTCAGCCAGGAAGTGCAGAGACAAAAAATAGCTTCACACAGGCCCCAAATGTACTTTAAATTTACTGCACATCTCAACTCAAGAGGTGAAAGCTCACTTTGTTCCTGTTTGTTTGTTTTTTACTTTTTGCACTGCTTCAGGTTTGAAAGCTTTATTTTGGTGTGGAATTTCAAAGGCAGAGACCTGGAAAAAAACCAAACTTACTGTTTCAGTTTGCTATTCAGCATGCCTGGAAATCTCTTTTTCTGGGTTTTTTTCTGCAGGCTGCACCTCCTTATAGCCTATAAAACTTTAATTTATGCAATGTAAATAAGAGCTGGCCAGCATGGGCTTTGTTTGGGCAGGTGTGGAAGCTTTTGGCATGTGACAGTGATAAGCTGCTGACTCAGGGGCAGGTGGCACCTCTGAAGGAAGGCAGAGTTCGGGTGTCTGGTAATGCCAGGCTGTGTGTGCCCCTCGGGGCTCCCTGAGCAGCACTGGGTGGGGACATCTTCAGCAAGTGTGAGAAGGTCCTGGGTCTGAATCCATAGCAGTTTAGCTTCCCATCTTGCTTTTCAGAGGAACAGTTTTCTAAAGACTGTCAGCACTTAGTTACTCGGCAATGATGAGCTCTGAACTCCCTCTCAGGGTAACCAGGAGTTTACCTGCAACTGTGATGCCACTGATATTGCTGTGCAGTGATTGAAAACACACTTGGAAGCAAACTTTGGGTTTAACAATTCTTATGTGTTTGTTAGTTTTAGTGCTTTTGCAACATTTCACTGAAACAAGCCTGGAACTGCTGATAAATACGGTCACTTAGAAGCCAAGCTCTTCAAAGCACCAAATATTGCACTGCACAAGAACATGTAAAACTGTATTCAGGCACATAAGTAACTACATGTCAGAATACAAAAATAAATGGGGTGTGCAAGTTGATAAAGTGTTGATTGAAAGGGAATTTTGCAAGAGCTGGTAGCTGTACTCCACCCTTGAAGAAAAAGTGCCAATAAGGCTTTCACAACTGAGACAAGCTGTGAATCATTTAAGGTGAAGTCTAAATTGGAAACTTTTTGTATTTCAGTAGAACTTCTAGGTGTAACAGTTTGCCAGTTTTAGATGTTAGATGACAAACCAGATCAGTGTGACAGTACTCTTCCCTGCTACCAGGAGCCTGGACCCAAATTTCTTTCTCTAAGCCCATTATAAGATAGTCAACTACCTTACAGTTTTTGTCTAAAGGCTTCTTTTAAAGACAGAGTGAATGTGTTATGGTGTTGGCTGGTTCTGCTTCTGGAAGCTCAAGGTTCTACTAATCTTGTTCTGGTTTTGTGTTTCTGAAGCCTGAATTGAGACCAAGTCCTCCCTCCTTACGTGTGTGTGTATATATATACATATGTGTGTATATAACTTTTTTAGGAAGCTGTCCATGCTGTCTCTTCCCTCTCCCTTCCTCCTGCTGCCCCTTGCTGTGATGTGAATACTGTGCTGCTTGTGGTGGGCTGGAGACCTACCTGCTGCATTTGCTGCTTCCATCGTGGCTGGGACAACCCAAGGGTTTGAACATCCCACCAGCTGAATGCGACCTTGAATGTCCCATTGATCCTGGCCAAACCCTTGCTATATGTGAGAAGTTCCTGTGCAGCCAGCACAAGGTTGATGTATTTTCTGGAAAACAGTAACCCTGCTGGAAATGGCAGGCCCTGGAGCTCTCAGAGCCAGCTCCCCTCTCCCACAAGGCGTGTGCGCCTCAAGGGAGATCCCAGCCTGGCTGCTGCTGTTGGCACGTGGGGAGCAGCCGGGTGCTTCAGGAGGGGACAGGGAGCAGGACACAATCTGAGGGTGGCTTAGGGCCCCCAGGCTGCGAGTGCCTGCCCCGCAGGGCTTCTTCCACCTGGGCTGCTGCCAGGGCAAGAGGCCAACAGTGCTGCTCAGTGACTTTCATGGTGTGCCTTCCTGAAGCCAAGCCTTAGTTCCTGGCATTGACTTGGGGGTAGGAGGAGTATCTCCACAAGAACATGCTCTTCCTTGCCCTGTTCCTCCTTCACTCTGAACCAAGTGATGCTCGAGGGATGAAGTCACAGCTAGTATCTGCTGCAGCGTTTATCTGGTCACTTAACTTGGGAGAACCCAGTGCAGGCTGGGTGCTTGGCTTAATTTCTGTATGGTAAATCAAAGTCACGCCTGCCTCAGCAACCACGTACAGTCTTTGCTTCTGCTTGACTAATCTGCAAATGCTGGTTTATTAATAGTGCATCCTTCTTTTTTGTCTCCAGTATGCTTGGTCACTCCTATCAGTGCACGGTGCTCGTGAAAAAAACCCAAAGTAACATCATTTTCAAACTGTAAATTTCCTTTCTGGGAAGATGACATAGTACTGCAGGCTGAGGTTTCTAGAGCCAGGTTATACAGTTTCTATTTTGGAGCTAAACCAGCAGATTCAAAGTCAGGCTGCCACACTGTGAGCAAGAAGTTGCCAATGCTATTTGACTGCGTCTTCTCTAGAATTTCATCTCGTCCTTTTAATAGATCAATAATGAAAATAAGGAGAGCTGTAAAATCAGAAGTTGAAAACAAATATGATCTGGTTCCCCTTTGTTAGCTGAAATATTACAGGATACAAAAAGAATTGTTCCTCTTGACCTTTATATGCCTGTGGGAGGGTCAGGTGTGTCCATCCCGTGCAGAGGCTGTGGCAGGGGAGGGATGATGGAGGATGTCCACACACAGCACACCTGCAGCACTGAGCCTGTTTCCTCAATCCTGCCAGGCTTGGGGGCTGGGCAGCTGCCACAGGAATGTTCCACAGGGGAAACTGCACCCTGCAGCACTGGTGCCATGCCTTGGCATAGGGAACTGGCTCGGCTGTGTCTGTCTGCTCCGTGTGTGTCTGCACTGTGGTGGTAAATCTGCTTCCAGAGCTCTTGCTTCCTGTCACAGGAGTGCTGCATGAGAGGAGTGAGGGGAAACCATTGCAAATGCCAGACAACACCTGCAGGTGAGAAAATCCTCCTCTTAGATGGTTGACTTGGACACCAGAGGTATGGGGATGTCAGGGAAAAACCGGTCACTTCATGGCACTCAGATGCTTGGAGGGAGGGGAGCAGTCCCTCACCACAAAGGGAACTCCTGCAGATGCTGGAACAAATGAATGGGTATCCACACCTGTGTGGATGTTAATGCCTCAAACTTGGTTCTATGATTGTTCACTAAAGCAAGATCTGTTAAAACACAATGATTTTTCTTGTTTATCCTGGTGTAAAGGCTCAGGTGAGTAAGTATTTTTGGAGATAGACGATATATATGACTCAGAGCAAATCTCAGAAAAAGGCTACAGAGGCTGTCTTGCTGCTATAGCAACTGCCAATTGCCTTTGTGTAGTAAAATGTAATGCCGTGTGCTCAAAGTGGCAATAAAGCCTTGCCTTTCCTTCACCTGGAATCCTGGCTATTGCCCTCAGCACAGGCCAGCCCAGCTGTAGTGGGAGGCACCAGAGTTTGAGGAAGGTCTTGATTCTAAGTTCCTTATCGTTTTGGGTTTTTTTTATTGCTGATTACATTTGTTGCAAGGATTTAACCCGGAATCATTTCAGAATCATTTTCATTGCATTGGGAAGGCATGGATGTGTATGAGAGAAGGGCGGGGGTGGGGGTGTAGGTCCCGCTAGTGCTGCTCCTGCCCGGCTCCGTGGCACAGGGCGGTCCCCAGGGAGGGCACCCCACTGCCCACCGCAGGCAGGGCTGGCAGATGCGCTGTTTGCCTTGCCGTGCTGTGAGCAAGGAGCCTGAGCAGAGCCTGGGCAGTGCCGTGCCCCTGCAGCCCCTACAGCCTACATGGAGCCTGGGCAGTGCCGTGCCCCTGCAGCCCACACGGAGCCTGGGCAGTGCCGTGCTCCTGCAGCCCCTGCAGCCCACACCGACCATGGGCAGTGCCGTGCCCCTGCAGCCGCTGTGAGCAGCCCGTGGGGTGCAGGTGACACAGAGCACCACCTGTGCTGGGTGGCCTTTGGCAATGTGCACCTGCCATCATTCTCCTCTCGGGAAGCCTGCCGGTTCAGCTGGTGGCGGGTGTTTTACTCCACCCACAACTGCTGTTTTTGACAAATAATCCAGGACAATGGGTGTAAAGTCACGTGCACAGTACTCAGATAAGCTAAAGGCAAAGGTCTGGTGCTTCAGAGATCAGCGCTTGGTCTGAGCATATTCTGGAGTCCCCTTCATGGTTTATGGAGGTTGTCTCATCTCTCCTTACCGTCTATACAATGTGTTTTTAAAAAGTAGAAGGGTCAGAATTAATCTGGGATGCCAGGAAGGGGAGGGTATTGTGAGGATGCCTGATATTTTCGCTTACCCATCCTACCTCCAGCATTCAGTCTGTTTTTCACCATCAGAGGAGTCCTAGCATAGCCTTCATTTTCGAGATGACTCATTTCCTTTTCTGCAATGCTCTTACGTTCTAGTGCTAATAATACTTCCACAAGTGGAAGTCATTATTATGGAGGACTGCTGATAAACTAGTCATCCTACCTTGCCTCTCAGATGGTATCACAAATGGCAGCCTCAATGTTTTATGTTCTGCCCGAGAGAGTAATTTTTCTTTCAACCCTGGAATTTAATTAACTTAGAAACATGTGCTTGCATCCATTTGGAAACTGATGGCATTAACTAAATAAACCCACACAGTAGGTTTTTAAAAGACGTTTGTTCCCTGAGCCTTTGTTTACTGTGAGCAGTCTGGGGTAGGGTATTCACTGTCTCCCCTGTGCCGTGTGTCTGTAGGAACAGCCAGGTGTGTCCCACCTGCTGCTGATAATAAGGCACTAACGTGATTCATATGATGAGGGATAAAGGCTGCAAAGTCACCAGCAGTCACTTTTCCAGGCTCTGGTGCTGGCTGTAAGTCTAGCACTCTCTGACATGTGCTGTGCTGTAGAGTGAAGGATGAAGGAATGTGACTGGCTTTTTCCTGGACTTGTGAATCCTGCCATCTTTCCTTTAACATGAAGCCATCTTTTAAATGGCTGATGGGACAGAGAGGGATGCGGTATGTCTGGTGATGAAATGTGGCAGTGGGTGACTGTGTTGCTGCTCCAGCAGATGGCTAACACCAGTATGGGAAGGATGTTATTTTAAGCCCCCTCCTCTGCTGGTGGAAGCATGAGAAGCAAAAGAATGAGCCGTCTCACACAGCAACTGAGCTTTCATGGTAGACACAGTTAACCTGATCTTTGTATTAAAAAAAAAAAAAAGGAAAAAGTTTTGCTTTGCTTTGTTTTAAAGAGCCTCCTCCGCCTATGTCTGGCTACATTATCTAAAAGGAGGAGGGTTACAACAGAAAGCAAATACATCCTACAGGGACAGCCTGGCTAACTTTTCTCAGATGTCATTGTCTGTGGTTGCTGAGAGTCTGCTGCCTTCAGGAAGAGGGTGCTAAGGAGCCAAGGACGCCCTGGGCGTGGCTGGATGGGCAGCACCTCTCAGGGATACTGGATAGCATTGCCTCTTGCCTCTACTTCCCTTGCTGACCTGAGAATGCAACACTTCCCCCAGAAGTACCGTGTTGCTGTGCTCGGGAGCTAATTAATGGAGCCCTCGCTCAAACCTCTGGTGTCCCAAGCAGGGAATAAAAGCCCTTTACTGGGGAGTTAGGCAGGAGAACTGGTACCTCGTGTTGCTGGTCCAGTTTTCCCTCTGCTGCCTCTGTGAGGATGCCGAGGCTGTCATTTAAAAACCACACAGGTGGTGCACCCCAGCAGGGCTCCTGCAGCACCTGGTGCAGTGGGTGGAGTGGGAGCTGGTGCTGGACACGGCTGGGCAAGGCAGTGATTCGAAGGTGGGGGTGGAAAAATTTCTCTTACAACAGTTTTCTTTGCAAGAGAGGGGTTGTGAGGGTTAGGGAGGAAACTTAAACTCCTCTGGTGCAGGGTGGGAGCCAGCTGTCTGTCTCACACTGTCCTGTATTGCTGAATCTCATCAGCCAACCCTCCTCTTGGTCCCACTTCTGCTCAGGTTACCACACAGTGCAGAAAAACCACTGCTTCCTTCGCTGACTGAGCTAATGGAAACCCCTTTAATAATTCAGGGGATAAATTCTGCATTTGGAGGGGTGGATTGTGCAGGAAAAAGCACAGAAATGCAGGTGGTTCTTGAGTGGGCTGCATGGGGATTGCCTGTGCTGACTGACAGCCCTGTGGCCTTTCCTGTCCCCAGATAGTGATGTACATAGGGCAGGTCTCCAAGGACATCCTGAAGTGGCCTCGGCCCCTGTCACCACCTGTCGTGAAGCTGGAGATGAGGACGAATGCAGAGTATGGGATGCCATCCACCCACGCCATGGCAGCTACAGCCATCTCCTTCTCCTTTTTCATTGCAACCACGAACCAGTACAAGGTAGGGGGTACAAAAAGAAAACAAAAGAAGAGAAAGAAAATACATTAAAAAAACCAAAAGCATGTATCTGCTTCTAGTAAGCCACATAAAGCTTGCAAATCCAAAGCTGTTGCCACTTCCAGAGGAGCTCTGTGTTTATTGTCACAGATGCATATTCTTCCGTGTGCTTACCTGTAGCTGGCTTATAGACACAGAAATTATAGGCACAGAAAAAAATTCAGTGGAAATATCCTTCCTTTTGCATGGACTCCTCTCAGAGCTGCTGGCAGGCTGCACTGCCCTGCTGTGGTGTGGTGGGTTCACTGTGTTTCTGCACATGGGGTGACCGTGGAGGGAAGGTGCCAGCATTTTGTGCTCACGCCATGCCCACCAAGTCAGTGCTGCACATCGGGACATGCTGGCTCCCAGGGCAACCAGAGGAGCTCTGTGGCACTGTGGTTTCTGTATGAAAGGAAAAACATCCTTGGAAATCCCCTGGCCCTAACCTGTGTTAGACTAACAGCACACAGCATGACTGGAAAGCCTGCTTGTCAGAGAAATAACAGCAACTTCACTGCACTGGAGCTGTGGGCTGCTTGGGGAAGTCTCATCATTTTTCCTCATCATCTTTCTAAGAGGTTTATTTCCTGGAAACTCATTTCTCCATGATGATTATTTTCATTCTGTTTTATGAATCCAAGAATGTGTTTCCTGTCCTCTAGCAATAATAACTTCCTGGCTGCATTGTATTTAAGAATGTTTCTCAGCCTTCTCAAGGGATAAACCCACGTAACCAAGAGGGCTCCTGCTCCCTGTGTGGTAACTGGTCAGTGCAGCTCGGCAGCGGGATGGGGACAAGGAATCATAAGAGGGAATATTTGTCAGCCCTGGAAGGCCAGATCCATCCCATGTGTCAGAGCTTCCAAGAAGACCTGGTCACCATCACCTTCTCCTCCTCAATCCACAGGTGACCAGTGGGACACACAGCTCTTCACAGGCTGTCTTGTGCTTCTTGGAAACTGCCATGAAACAATAAAGCTGCTGTCAAGTAATTAAATGGTTTAATTGCCTCTATTAAGATGGAAAAATCTCCTAGTACATTATGTTGCTATCTTCTCAAGCTGCCCTAATCATCAATTACTGATCTGGACTAGCTCCTGGGCTGCCTGCTCAGGGAGGAGTCAAGTGGGTGTAAATGCTCCAAAAGCTTAGAGAAATCAGGAAAAATAGTGTTTTATGAGCTGGGAGTGACATCTGCAGCTGAGTCTGAGCTGTCTATTCAGGGGGCTGGAGTATGCCAGGGGAAAGGGTCAGAAGAGAGTTGTTATGCTTAGAATTTCCACAGAAGCATTTTTGTGCTGACCTGTGGCCACCCTGGTCAGTCGTCAGCCTCTGGCAGAAGATGGAGACTTTGTGTCAAATTGAATGAATTAATTGCATTTATTTATGTTTTGAGTTGGTTTGTTTTTTTACAAAAACATCTCCCTTATGGACTGAAAGGAGCCCAGCAGCCCACTCAGTTTCAGGATTTGAATGAGTGGATTAAGGGCTAATATGTTAAGCTTATTCTTTACCAAACGTGGTGTTTTTTTCCTTTTTAAATGTTGATTTGTTTAAATGCATCTTTCCATGTTTGTAGGCTACTCAGAGAGGGTATAAAGCAAAAACAGCTTCATAAGAAGATGACTAAACCTTTAAGTGTCACAGGGAAGAGTGGTCCTGACTGCTCTAATAGCTGGATTGTGGTTTCAGCCCAGACATTGATTCTCCCCACTCAGCCCACTGCTCGAGGACTATTGATCACACTTCTGGTCAGACTCTGCAGCTGTCACAATCCCCTTGGCTGAGCTGAGACTGCAGTGTTACCTCAGGCATGGCTTGTACAACATGCTGTGCCTTTTTTTTAAGCTCTTTAACACTAACATGGTTTTTGCAGATAGGTATTGCAGGGAACAATTCTGCAAATACCATCTATTTCCCAGATTTCCCCACACTGAGACCGCATCTTCCCAAAGCAGGCACCACAGGTGATGAAATGACCTTCTAGCAGGGTTGCATGTTGATTGAGGGGGGGGTCTTGTCTCAGGTCACTTTAATCTCGTGGGGAAAGTACAGCTCAGGAGCCACTTCCCAGCATGAGATCCTTATGTCAGTCCAGCTGCTTGGTGTAATGGGTGTATTTAATTAATTTTTTTCCCTTTTCACAGTATCCATTCGAGCTCGGGCTGGTAGCAGCGTTTGTGTTTTCGACGTTGGTGTGTCTGAGCAGGCTCTACACAGGGATGCACACAGTCCTGGTAAGGATGTGCCTCCAGCTCTGCTTTCCTACAGCAACTCCCATCTCCCACTCTTCAAGTGATGTATGACGTGCCTTGGCCGTGCCACCACGGGAGTAGATGAGTTGTGCCACTGAATTTCAGGCTGAGCACTCAAAGGAGCTGTGAGGAAACCCTCGGGCTATTGCTATTTGAGTCCGCAGGGGAGTGATTTGTAGCATGGGGAGGCTGCGGTGTGCGTGGGCCGAGGAGCCGGGTGAGGTCAGGGTGGCATCTCAATTGGAGTCCTCCATTTCAAAATTTTAATTGCGAGGAATGCACTTGGGCAACTGAGGCTGCTCCTTAGCTAAGCCCTTTGTGCAATAGTATCACTGTTGTCAGCGAGAAAGACTCGGGGCTGGTTTAGCCTGGGAGTGTCGGGGAGGAATTGCAGGTTGGTGAGTCACGAGGGTAAAGCATGGCAAGTCAGCTGCCCTGGAGCGCCTGGGCAACAGCAGGTCTCCTGTCACCACACAGGCACAAGGCGCTTAAAAATATTATGACAAGTTTCTTGTTTTCAGCCGGAAGGAAATTAATTCTTAAGGGACTGAGATGCTCAAATACTTTGTCTGAAAATAATCATAAAATATCGGTGACTTTATGTGACAGACTTGCCGGGCACAGTTGCTTAGAGACCTCAGTCCTGCTTCAGGAACAGATTTCAGTGTGCCTGTGATGGCTGGTTGTTTCCTGACAAGAGGAAACTTTATTGATCTGTTATATATCGTGGTCAGAAGGGTGGCCCAGCTTCCCAAGTATGGACAAAAACTCCTGGCTCTTTCCCCACAGGAGTTTGATATACGTTGTTAGTTGCATATGCATAAATAATTGAATCTCTTTTATTAAGTAATAATTATGTTTGTAATGAGACTTGATAACTGTAAGAAAGGGAGCCCTCATGAGATTAAGGTTAGCCATAAAATATAGCTTGACCTTCCCTTTCAGGCCCAGTGGATCAAAACAGTATCTTACATCGAAGCTGCAGACACCCTTTCTTTGCTACTGACCTTAAGTCAATCAGTAAAAATTCTTTGCATACTTCTCTTGCTGGCCCATCATAATGAAAGACCCCTCTAAATTTAGATGGATTTTAGGGTAAAGAAGAAAAAGTCCTTTGTGCTTTTGACATGATAGAAAAGGGCTGTAAAATAAAATTTAAAAAAAGCTTCTTAGCTGAAGTGTGAGCAATGCTGCCTTTCAAAGGGTTAAATGTCCTTGGCTGGGGTCTTCACCCCGTGTGTGCCACGGTGGGGATGGGGCTGGGGAAAGGCCCAGTGACCAGGGGTTGCCACATGCAACCCCTCTCTCTGCAGGAGCTTGTCACCCACAATGACTGGCTCTGCTGTCCCACCTGCAGTGATAGTTCTCTGGGGAAAAAGTGCAGTTCGGAGCTGTTTCTGACCTTTTGTGGGATGGCTCCTGCCCTGAGCTGTGATGTCGTAGGGCTAGGGCACAGCAGTGCCCAGCCAAGCCATTGGCTCAAAGAGCCTCTGGATTTGTAACTGAGGCCTTAATAGAAAGAATATAGTTATGTATTAAGTGGTCATAGCATTTTAGTAAAGCAAAAATATGGGTAGCAAATGTCCATGGACTTGGTGTAAATGAGTTTTTCCTGTTTGAGGTACCAGAGGAGGAGTGACAAGGACAGTTGCATTGTGCTTTCCTGCAGCTCTGGTGCAGCTCATCTGCTGTAGTCTCAGCTCTACAAACGTGTCTGTGTTTCAGCACTGCTGGCCTTGCTTTTGAACGAGGAGTGGTATCAGAAAGTGCAGTCATGTCAGTAGAAGAGATGTTACCATTAAAGACTTTCTGGGGAGGCAGCCAGCTGCTCTGGGGAGCTATCTGCATCCTTCCAGCTCTACCAGAATGAATACAATGCTCAGGGAAAAGGGAACAAACACTCATGGCTTGGGCTGTTACCAAGAGAGCATCACCCAGCCAGGGAGTGGGGTGGCAGCAATGCACTCGCACTGCTGACAGGAATTTAGTTACAAGCACCCTTCTCCAACACCTCAACATCAAAATGTCCTCTGTGTGTGCAAAAACAGGGGAAAGGCAGAGTCCTTTCTTGTAGGTCTTAAATGGTGGAGTCTGAGGACCTGGTAAAGAGGGGATCTGGAGTTACCTGGAAAAGGCAAAGTAAAAAAAAAAGTAAAAATTTGGATACATTTTGAAGCAGTGAATCTGTAGATTTTTACGGGTTATTTTTGAGCAACAAAAACCAATTGGAGACTATATGACTAGTTGTTGTTTGCTTTTTTCCCCCAGAGAGTTGTAACATAGAAAATATTACTTTGCTTTTCGTTTAAAACATTGGCCCAATTTTTGGTCCCTGCCTCAATGCAGTGAACAAGATTTCCTGTCTCACAGCTGCTGAAGCCGTTCCCTCCAGAGCTACAGCTGATGTGAGAACCTCACTGGCACTGCAACTACCCTGAGTTACAAGCAATAATGCCCCGTGCTGGCCAGCATGGTCATTGTTTGCCCCTGAGATATACCCATTCAGTGTTGATGTATTTATTGCTGGAGGGAGTGTTCTGGAGCTCCCACCCTGCCCCTTTGCCGGGCTGTATTTCGGGCTTTTTCATACTACCATCAATCCTGAAATGATCTTAAATATTTTAAAGCTGACAAACACACAACGCATTCACAGTACTTCACACACCAAGTCCTTGGGGGATGAAGTAAAGTAACCCTTAGGAGAGGAAACCAAGTAAGATATTTCTCTTCAGGAGAGCGAGTAGTGTCTCACACGAAATGAAAATGTAAGGGAACTTACAAAAATAAAGAAAGAATAGGAAAAGTGTTATTTTTGCTTGGGTTGGCAATATCAGGGAAGCAGGGCAGGTGTTTGATGCTGTGTGGGAGCAGAGCTGAGCTGCGTAGCAGCAGGGGCTTTAGGGGAGGTAGATGGAGCCTGGGGAGGATTTGTCTGTGCTGAGGGAGCTGGAGCATCCCAGCAGGACAACAGGAGGTTTTAAGTTTTGCCGGTAGTACTGCACCTTGAGCAAAATTCGTGCCTGCCCTTATTTAAAAATTCCTTTATAATTGCGGGCTTGGCGAGAGGCTAATCTGTTTACACAGGCAGACAGGCAAGAATGTGCTTCCTGGGAGTGCTAACAGCAGCTCCACCCCCGGGGAAAACTCAGGTCCTGCTCGGGGGGGGCACAGCAGGGAGAGTCCACAAAACCAGTTTTTCTGGCAGAAATCAGACCCATCTCTCCTCTTCCCATCTTCTCCTTAGTTTAACAGGCAAGGGGGGAAATCATTCATTCTGCACTGCTAAATGTAGGTTTTGTTGTGGATCTTGCCCACCTCCTCTGGGTGTTCAAAAAATCAAACCTGCCCATGCACACCAGGACTGAAGGGAGTCACCACAGACAGCCATGGCATGTCCTGAGCTCTCCAGCAGCTTCTAGTGAGGAGTTTCCAAAACGAGAAGCCCAGATACTGGTGGATGGGGGAAAAAAACACAATAAACCACTGGCCTCCAAACTTTTTTGGTCAGTAAAAAAATTCTGAACATGCACCCCCTATATATATATATATACACATATATATATTTACTTAGGAATTGTATACATGTACTACTGTACTGATATATACATTATAAAATGCATACAAAATATACTCTAACAAATATAAGATAAGGATGAAATAAGCACTACTTTAAAAAAATGCATATATTTTACTTTACTTACAAGTGGTGCAGAAAGTATGTTCTCCCCCCAGACTGATGGGTTGCCTGGTACACCCAGTTTGGAGACCACGAGTACAGTGCCCCTGGTCAGGGGCAAAGCTGGTTGTCTGGGTCCTGCTTGAAACCTCCAGGAGCCATGTTACTGTACTGGGGCTGACTGGGAGGATAATAAAATAGAGAAAACTCTAACCAGGTTTGTAAATGGGGGCTGTTTGCAGCCGGGTCAGGAACTGCTGCAGTCAAATCTGACTAAATCTGGGTAAATCTGAGCAAAGCTTTCGTGAGGAAATGTTAATGTTTGGTTACATTTCTTTAATTAAAACAAAAAAGCATGTGAACGGCTTTTGAGTTTTGCTCCTTGATCACCTGTAGAGGGGTATCAAGGACTTTCTCTTCTAACATGAGGTGGACAAACAGCTGGGTGGGAAATGGAGGTACAGAGTGGGAATGGGATTTCTGAGCATCGGTGCTGGGAGCAGCCCTCAGCTCTTTTGTGTTGAGGCAGTTATTTAGTGTTGGGCCAAAACATGCTTTGTGTGTAAAGGTATCATCTAAGAATTGATATCAAAACATGAATTACTGTGAAATATTGACACATAATGGTATTTTACATCCTAGACATCTGTGATCAAGTTTGTGTATTTCCATGGCTTGTCTCATGGTTTGGATGAGGGAATAAACACAAATTTGTATTAGGAATATGCAAAATGGCTGTAGGACTTGCTTAAAACCAAATGTGCTGTGAATCTAATAGAAGTTGTAAACAGCTGAACTTCAGCCACACGGGAGTAATGCATTTACCAGAAAGTCATTAAATATTTCTGTTGTGAAAAAGTCCCCTCATTCCTGCCTAACTTGAAGTGAAATTCACATAAATAATTTTCAGACTGTGACCAAGCATGATAGTAGTCAGCTTCCATGACTCATGAAAAAGATTCAGTCTTAGAAGAGGACATTTCTGTCTGTGGCTAACTTCAGATTTTGCAGAACATGTTGTGGCTGTTCTAACACTGCTGCCTCTGTGTGACTCTGGAAGGGCAGCACAGGGAAACTTGTTTTATTGCTTTTTACCTGGCTGCTCTCATAGAGATGCCTTTTGTTAGGGGTTACCTCCTGACCCCTTTCTCAGCTTTGTGGCTGACAACAATCAAGCTCTCAAAACACCTTATTTGCCCCTGTTAATAAATTAGGGTTTAACTACGTGCTTGCTTCAGGCACTGTACTGGAAACCGGATTTCAGAGACTTGGGCAACAAATTTCTCCTTGCTGTATCCCTGCCCAGAGGTGCCTCCCTCCTACTGCTGGCACAAACCATGGCACACGCACCACGTCCCACAGCTCTGCGCTTTCCATCCCTGGAGCTTCTGTTCCTGGGATGGGAGCCTGTCTCTGACAAAGGACAGCATCTTCCCCTTTATGCAAAGCAAGCCAGGGATGATCATACTGATGTGATGATATTGCTTGTAGGGTTATGGGAGGAAAAGGCTTTGTGTGAAGGCAGCTCACTGCAGTGTTGTCCCTGAGATGGAGTTGTGCATGTGCTTTTTCTGAGGTCGTTGGTGGAGAATGCCCTCAAAACATGAGAGCAGGTGAGGAGGAGAATGTGTGTCCACAGACACATGCATATGCCTAAGCTAAGGTTGGGTGCATGGACTGTCATGGTTTTTTTAGCACAGGCTTCAGGTTGTCCCTGCATGTGGATAATGGCATCACTGAATTCAGGGTGTTCCTCCACTGCTGGGTGCCACCCATGCAGATACTGGTCTTTTATGACCACCCAAATACCTGGTTTACTTTCCAGGTCTCGCAAAGCCTATTAAATGTGATTTCTTTACAGGATGTGATCGGCGGAGCACTGATTTCAGCTGTGCTGCTCATGCTCTTGTACCCTGCGTGGGACACGATAGATCACTTGCTGTTAACCAGCCCCTTCTGCCCACTGTTTTCCATAGTCGTGCCTCTTGTCTTATGTTACAACTACCCCAAACTAGACTATTACAGCCCTACCAGGGGAGACACCACTACTATCTTAGGAGCAGCAGCTGGAGCGACTGTGGGATTTTGGTTAAACAACCAGTACGCTGCTCCAGCCTACACCAGCAAAAGCTTTCAGCCTGGATTTCCTCTGGTCGCCGGTACGATGGTGCTGGTGCTAGCCAGGTTCTTCGTAGGGATCTCGGTTGTCCTGCTGACGCGCTGGCTCATGAAGAGCGTGGTCCTCGGCGCGCTGGGCTATAGGTACCAGTTCCCCATCCGCGACCTGGGAGCCCGGAGACGCCTGGAAGTGGAGGTGCCCTATAAGTTTGTGACGTACTCCTCCGTTGGCTTCACGGCCACCGTGATTGTGCCGCTGCTGCACGAGCTGCTGGGACTGATGTGAGCACAGCTCCTCCTGACCGAGCCGCCTGCGGCAGCCCCGCTCCAGGAATGCGACAACTCAATCCAGGCTGGCCACTTGACCAAAAAAGTGTTTTGTGCCTTTCTGCACTGGTGTGGTGGGTTCGGCTCTGGCTGGATGCCAGCTGCTCACGAAAGCTGCTCTATCACTCCCCTCTCTCCAGGGAGAGAAGGTATAACAAGAGGATCACGGCTCGAGACAAGGGCAGGCAGAGATCACTCAGCAGTTTTACTGTCACAGGCAAAACAGACTCGACTTGGGGAAATCAGTTTAATTTATTACCAAGCTAATCAGAGTAGGATAACATGAAATAAAACCAAAAATTAAAACTACCTTCCACCTACCCCTCCCTTCTTTCTAAGCCCAACTTCCCACCTGAATTCTCTACCTCCTCCCACCCACCATCACAGGGGGATGGGAATGGAGATTACAGTCAGTTCATCATTGTTTCTGCTGCTCCTTCCTCCTCGGGGATAGGACTCCTCACACTCCTCCCCTGCTCCAGTGTGGGGTCCCTCCCACAGAAGGCAGCTCTCCAAAAACATCTCCAATGCGAATTTTTCCCATGGGCTACAGTTCTTCATCCAGCATGGGTCCCCTGAGGGGTCACAAGTCCTGCCAGGAGCCTGTTCCATTGTGGACTTCCCACGGGGTCACACCCTTCTTAGGGAATTACCCTGCTCCAGTGTGGGGTCCTCCACTGATTGCAGGTGGATCTCTGTTCCCCATGGACCTCCATGGGCTGCAGGAGCACAGCTGCCTCTCCATGGGCTGCACCATGGGCTGCAGGGAAGTCTTTGGTCTGGCACCCAGAGCACCTCTTCCTCTTCCTCTTCCTCTTCCTCCTGTGATCTTGGTGTCTGCAGAGTTGTTTCTCTCCCATATCTTCACTCCTCTCTCTGCCTGCAGCTGAGCAGGTTTTTCCTCCCTCCTTAACTGCTATCCCCAAGGTGCTGCTACTGTCACTGGTGGGCTCAGCCTTAGCCAGCAGTGGATCTGTCTGGGAGCTGACTGGCATTGGTTCTCTTGGACACAGGGCAAGCTTCTGGCAGCTTCTGAGAGAAGCCACCCTTGTAGCTCCTCCCCTGCCACTACCATGCCCTTGCCACACAAACCCAAAATAACTGATCTGAAATATCTGACCTGGAGGAGTCCTGGGAAGGGCTGTGCACAGATAACTTTGGGTTAGAAATCACTGACCCCACTGTGTCCCATAACTAGACAGCCTTCCCCCAGGCAACAAAAATGACAAGCACACAGCCAAAATGCCTGCCAGAGGAGCAGCAGTGGCTGCTTTCCTGTGGGGTTGGGGTTGCTGGGGAGCAGGGCTGTACCTGCTCAGCTGAGGGCTGCTCCTGAAGCAGCAGAGCAAGCCAAGGAAGGGCTCAGGTTTGGAGCATCGGAGAAAAAGCAGGTGGTGGGGTGGGGAGAGAGATAACCAGCCAAGAGCAAGGTGCCATCATTGGGCAGAGCTCATAGTGTCTTCTGATGGCACTGCCAGACCAGGCTAGTTCTGTGGGGATGGTTTTACTCATTATTGCAATCTAAAAAAAAACAAACACAAAATGTAAAAGAGAAGGAAAATCTAACACAAAATGTTTAATGTGCTTTGCAACAAATTTACCTTGGATATTAATAAGAAAGCCTCCACTAAAGGATCCTTTGCCTACAAACAATTGAGAAGAGTTATTACCACAGCATTCAGGCTTGAGCTCAAACTGTTTAACTCTGATTTAGCTCCCCTGGCTAGGGCAAAGGAAAAAGTCCTTCCTGTCGTGCAGGGGTGACAAGTAGCATCCATAAACTGCGTTGTGGAAGGAGCTGAGTAGTGACTCTGGTGACTACAGCACATGGCAAGGATAAGATGCCATCATTTTCTGCTGCTGCACAGCATCCCAGCTGGTCTTCCATGCATCCTGCAACACTGTGTGAGCACTTGTAGGGTAGCAGGGCGGTGTGCTCATAGGAAGGTCATCCCTATAACTCAGGCTGCTTATTTAAAACAAAATATATCAGCTGTTGGACCAACGAGCTGTTGAGAAATACAGCATTGAACGTGGTCTGCTTGGCTAGGAAAATGCACCGTGCTATTGCTGCAGAGCTTCAAGCATGGCCCCCGTGCCCTGCCTGGCAGAATGTACAGTGAGAGCCAGCTTTCTAACCATGTCCACTTGTCTTCCTGGCTGCGAGAAAAATGAACTTGAGGAATGTAAAGGAGGTGCTTTGCCATCCATTGACTGCTTGGATAAACATAATCAATTCCAAAACCATGGCTGGGAGTTCTGTCTGAGGAGTGCGAGGTGTGCACGTGAAAGAGCTGAGCCACTTTAAACCCAGGCTGTCAATCTCCAGAAGAAATGCAGGCAGAAATTTTAACCAGTTTTAGATTTGCTCAGGCTGTGGATAAACTGTTTCACATCAGGTTGTGTGGACTTTATTTATGCATGCAAACTGCAAACTGCTCCAGCGAGCCTTTCAGCAGGGCACATGCCCGCTCACACCTGCCCCTGGGTGAGTGCTGGGTGTGAGCCACCACAGCCGTGGGGTTCCATCCTCAGCCTCTCTTCCTCCCATACACCACAGAAGCGCTGCCATCAGGTTTAAAACACCTTTAAACCCCTTGTGCTAAGAGTGCTGCATGACACACAGGTGCAGTGCACAACCAGAGCCCTGAGGAGGGGCCGCATCACAAAATTGGGAAAAAACTTGGCAGCAAGCTGAGCATTTAAGCTGGGGATTGGAATTACTCCTGAGAAAGGCACAGTTTGACAGGGAAATTAATGCAGCTTCATGTGTAAAATTTCTGTTCTGAATCACAGCTATTTTATGCTATGAAGATTTTATAAAATATATATAAATGCTGCACAAGTATTTTTATAGTATTCACCTGCATGTGATTCATGCAATAAATGCAAACTCTATTTGGTTCAAATTTTAAAGTAAACCTATTTTGCAGAGTTTGGTGTCTGTCTGTTCATTTTGCATCCTCTATTGATACTTGTAAATGACTGATGCTAAGGCAGTGAGTCCCAGTTAAAAGAGCTTCCCATGTGCAAGCACCCACCTCTCTTCCCAAGCTGTCCCTCTTGTGGCTCCTTGTCTCCTGCTCGGTCTTGCTCCATGCTTTGGCTCCTCCAGAAGGATCCTGCTCTTTTTAAAACATTAAAAGAAAAGACCACTGGTCTACTAATGACTATTTGTTACAACCTTTTCAAATGGAATTGAGTGAGTTGCATGTAATTGGTGCTGGGGGACTTTTGGACACTGGAATCTCCTTCACCTGCAATATCTACTTCTAATAGACTAAACAGTTAACTGAAAGCCAATTTAACATGTGCAATGATAACACGACAACTCATGAACTGCAGAATATTTTGCATTAGTTGAGGTGCCTTACAAGGTTTTGTGGTCAAAATGTGTATTTGAAACCAGGTAGGGCCACATCCTCCCCTCAGCATCACATCCTGCCTGGAGGTGGTGTCACCCCAAGAGCCCACAGCTGATCAGGGTGAGCCCAGTTGCTGCAGCATCCCTGGGCCAGCTGGGTTAGGCAGGTCTGTCAGCTGGGCTCTGTGCTGAGGTTGTGCTCATGGGATGCTCACAGGACCACAGCCACTCCTGCAGGGCCGGGCTTGGAGAGGCAAGTCTTCTGACAAGGTCAGACACGTCACCCTTTCTGTATTTCATTTACCTGAAGCATCAGCTCCTCATTGCAGATCTGTGTGTGTCTTTGAAAATGTTCTCCATCTCTTCATCCCTGCAGAGCAGATGCCTCCGCATTTCCAGGGTGGTGGTAGAGAATGAGGTTTTGTGGTGGGTTTGCTGGCCATGTTCTATGCTTTGTAACACAAAGGCTCCAGCTGAATCCTCTCGAGTAAGCACGCTTCTTTTAGAGTAAAACACTGCTTTTGATGTGAACGGAGTGGGAGGTAACTTCCAGAGTATCGCAGCCTGGGCCGTTCTCTTCTCAGTACCTTCTGTGCTGTCTGTCCTGGTCCAGCGCTACAGCTCTTCCTCCTGTGCCTGCCCACAGCCGGAGAGGTGATGCAGGACAATCCAAGTTTCCTTTGTTATGCTGTCAAGAGAGATGTAACAGGCACCCCACCCTTAGCTTAGTCCACTCTGTCCTGCCTGGAGGCTGCCTTCTCCTGACCTGCTTACTTTGCAAATCGCTTTCTGGGCACGTGGTGCCAACCAGGCTTCCTCCTGTCTGGGGCATGTCTGCATGCTGGTGTCCCAGTGCAGAACCAGCTACTCTGTCAGAAGCCACAAGGCAATTGCACCTTTCGGTGGGCATTAAGAACCAAAGCAGCAAGCACTGAATTTCCCTGCTTTAATTTTCCAGCAGTAACCTTGTCATGACCCCAGTCTCCTAATCCATCCAAGTTCCTATGCAAAATCGCAAGCAGGCTCGTGCCTTGCTTTTCTGGATACAGTTGATGTAATCTAGGGAACAGAAGAAAACAGTCTCAGTTTCAGTTTTGACCCTTCTCAGCTGTGCTACAAGGAGTTAGAAAACACAGGTACCTCTCTGAACAGGGTGGATGGGCAGTGGGTGGGATCTTGCACATTGGGTAAGCCATGAATAGAGCAAGGCCCTTGTTTGCTGCCAGCTCCTGCTCCTGTCAGACCTTCCCCCGCTGTCTCACTCTCTCCCCACCTGCCCACTGTCCCACGGGCACCCCGCCCTGGCAGCAGGCTCGGTTTCAAGGTCGCTGGGCGGTCAGAGGTGTTGTGTGTGCCAGGCCATGATCCCCTGGCAGCCTCCTGGCAGCGCTTTTGCTCAGCCTATTCCATACTCACCTGCCAAAGCAAGGATGATTTAAATTTCAAGCGAGCACAGTGCCAGCCTGGAGATGGAAACAGTCCCAGGCATCACCTTTCCATAAACACCCTTGTGCAATAATAGCAAGGGTGACCTGCACGGGGCCTGTGCTGGGAGCTGCAGCCAGGCTGGCTCAGGGTTCTTCTCTTTGGAAAATCACCACCAAAGCACAGCAAGGACAAACCCAGAGCTCGTGTCCAGCAGAATGGAACCCAGCAATCACCCAGACAGCACACTAAACCAGCTCTGATCTCTCTGTCACTAGCTCTCCAGCCTTTTCTGCTCGTGTTCAGATCTCCAGCAATGACCCATTACCCACAGGCAGCAGGAGCAGGCCAAAAGTAATCCATAATTGGGGAGCAGCAGTTAAAAATCTCACTTCCAACTCTTGTTTAAAAATAAAACCCAAGTTCAAAAGATGTTAAAAAACTGCTCAGAAGTCCCTACCAGCAGCAAAGGTTTCCTTTGCCACAGCCCATAGCTACAGCAAAGGGTAAAAGCAAATTTCAGTGCTCACAGTGGCTGGCTCCAGCATGAAGCTGTGTGATAACTACCTCGAGTACTGCACACAGCTATGAGCAGGCTGTAAATACCAGATAATTGCTTTGGAGCTATGAAAGACAAAGCCTTGCAATAAATACACCAGACTTATATGAAGTGTCCCACTCATCAGGAATCACAGTTAATCCTGAGCACAGCACTACAGCAGAGCTTGAATTTCATTGCAAGGCTGCTTGCACCACAGTTAACTGAAGGGGTCAGGGACACTGAAGAGGCTTTTTAACCTTTTTCTTGCTTCTCATCCTCTACTTCTAGCAAGTAATGGTACTTACCTGGGACAAAGCTCGTGGTTTTGGAGCATTTAGCTGCCAATGCATGAGCAAATGGTATGAAAAAGAAGCGATCCCTAAAAGCCTCACAACACATGCCACTGCAGCTCAATGCCCTTAGTCCCAGCTTAATCTAGTCTTTACACTCAAAGGACAGCTAAATTCTCAGGAGAATTGGGACACCCAAAGAGTCAGAAAATCTTGTGCAGAGGAATATATTTAGTGCACGCAGATATGCCTGCACTCTGCTGCAATGCAAATCTGCCTTATTGTCGTCCTAATCCCCGTGCATGACACACCAATAAACAGGGGGGTTAATGCTTTCCATCTGCGTTACAGATTGCTTCCCACACTGCGAGCCTGCCTGCTTACAGTTGTGTGGGCATCGTGGAGAGACAGATCCTGCAAACGCCGAGCTGCCTAATCCCTTGGGAGGTTTGAAATGTAAGCTGCAGTTTTCTCACTCTCCGTGGGCACTGGAGTCAGTCGTGCAACGTATGGCAATAGCTATATTCTCATTTCACGTCTGTCATGCAGAGATAATTAAAATCTACACTTCCATCTGAGGGGAACTGTAGGGTTTCCAGATGGGTAACTGTAGTGCATTTTTCATACCGGATTATCACTTGCACCAAAAAGCCTTGCCTGTTGCCTTCCCACCTGTTGAGATTATTGATGGGGCTGCCATTGAAAAGCCCTTGTGGGCCCAGCGATAGGGGTCTGTGCAGCTCGTAAAACTACAAGGTTACCTCACCACTGCACATCCTTCTGCTCAGTGGGGCAGGCATTGTGACACCCTTCTCCAGCAACTCCCAGATGTCCACTCCTGGACAGGCCCCTCCTGGGATCAGGGTCCATCTGGCTCTCCCAGCAGAAGGAAGCCACAGTGCATAGGCCTAATACAAAATACTGGCTGTTGTTAGCCAGCAGCATTAGTGATGGTTATAATATTGCAAAGGAGGGACAGCCAGCCCCACAAGCCAGCCAGTCAAGTGCTGCTTCAGCGTACTGAGCTGACCACCCACTTGGTGACATTCCTGCAGAAAGGAAGGATCGGGCATCGCTGTGCTGGATGGAGCTTCTCAGTTTCACAGAGAGCAGAGGCACAATGCACCAAGCTGTGACACAACTGCTGCCAGAAAGCCACCTAGAAGGAAAAGCCTGATCCATGAGAGGTTCTCATGTACTGACAGGGGCAGAACTGCCAGAAAAATAACCCTGCCCAAAAGCTGCGTGGTCCTGCTGCACAGCTGGGGTCCAGAAAACCCTGGTGGGGCTGGGAGTGCAGCAGGCCCACGCTCCCTTCTGCAGACAAACGTGCCAGCCTTAGGCAGACAAAGGCTTTGATAGTTTTCTGCTCCTCATGCAAAAGACCACTGGCATATGCTCTTAAATGCATTTCCCCATTTGGTTTGGAGCTTCAAAAACCGCCAGGCTGACACCAGCAATGAAAAAAGTTTAATTCCACCCCCTCCCCTTTCTGAATTTAGAATGATAAAGGACCAACAGTTATGTCTGAAGCGGAGAAGCAGATATTACACACATCTTGCTTACAAAATAGCTCTGGTTTTCATGAAACAAGTTTATTTTCCTCCCCCAGCCATTGATGAGCACATGACAACCGTACAGAATAAAAGCTCAACTCCTTAGTTCTGCTCACATTCACTCAACATTTGCTCTAATCAATTATCTTATTTCATGCAATAAGAAAAGAATGAGATTCCTGTTATGCAGCCATAATCAGTTACAGTATGAAGCTGCGTCTGTGGAACATTTCTGATTTTGAAAACTAATCATGTGCTCTGCCATTACATTTCTCTTGTAAAGCACTGGGCTTTGACCCAATTTGTTTCTTCCCCCCTGCCCTTTGAAAACATTGAGGGCACAGCCTAGTCCGAGATCCCACATTCCTTCCCTGCAGAAGCCAGCCAGATTGCACTGTAAAGAACACATTTACTCAGGGAGACAGGATCTGTTTCTCTGGTTTATTGGAACATAAAAGCATAAGCGGATGTCCCCTGGGAGGCAGACAAAAGAGGAGAGGGTGCTGCATGTGACAGTGGACGGCTGTCGGAGGGTAAAAGTCACGTCTTCACACGAAGGGCTCAATATTGATCTCCAGGGCAGAGCATGGCATGGTGAGCTCAAACTTGGTGATAACATCAGGGTGTATGACTCCAAGTTTCCCAATGCTTTGACCTTTGGCAAAGACCTCAGCACAGCGACCAGGAAAGAAAGCAGTGCCTGTAAAGAAAGAGAGAAAAATCAATGTTTCTTTGGGCCGGAGGAGTCAATAGGCATTTAACATGCAGTACAAAGCTCTCAGTATTAAACCGTCCTCTATGCTGAGATGCTAAGAAGGGGCTCTCACTTCCTTGCATTAACAGTTGTCATGATTGATAGAGAATGAGAAAACACTAAGTTAAAAATAAAATGTAGAGCCCAAAGTGTGGGCATTTTTCACACTCCAATTGTTTTGACTAAATTCCTCCTGCAAAAGAAATTAGCACAGTTGAGTCAGAGGGCTACTGAAATGAAGAACTTTTGCAGCCTTTAGGCTATTTAACATTTGAATGTCTCCCACCTTAGTCTGTTTAAAGAAATAAAGCTTGCTGTCATCTAAAGGGTAAGTAGGCATGTCACCCTTGATTGCCTGTCACATAATTAAAAACAACCTGCATTCCTCATCTGGAGAACTTTTAAAGCAGTTTCCCATACACCATAAAACTGTGAAAGAATGAATACTCAAAGGAAGCCAAAGATCATCTTCCTCTTACCTCAAACCAAGTCCCAATTTTTAAGTGTTACATGGAAGTTTTTTTCTAAAAAATTAAAATTGGTTAAATTTGCCATGAAGAACTTGGAGCAGCTGTGCAGACTTTTTCATGGAAAGCCTTTGCTACCTGGGAATTTCCCTGTGTGTGGTGGCTCTACCAGCAGTGTGTTCAAGCTTGTCTATAGCAGCTACACCTGCATTGTTTTGGCCTCTGTCCTGAGGTGAGCAGCATTTTTACCTGATAGCCCTTCTAAAGACAAACCCAAACCAAACCAGCAAGTTGCTCCTTCTGAAAGCAGCTCTTTCCTAAGGAGTGTGAGGAAGCAAGGCACAGTCTGTGGGACATCCAGTGAGCAGTGCTGCAGGCAATGCTGTGATATCAAAGGGGGAAAGGGGAGAGGATGAAACAAGGCCACTGAATCCTACAGATTCTGAATCCTCAGGGAGCTCCTCCACCCTGTTTTTAATGCTGTTGCCTTCACTGTCCTCTGCAAAAGGATCACAAGAGTTTCCTGACAGCAACTTACTCTCTGGTTGCTCCAAATGCTACTTAAGGTTCAGGATCAGCCCAGGACATTTTACTGTGTGAACAAGGAGCTACTTAAAAAGGCAATAAGGGTCCAAATGAACCTCAAACCTCAGGAACATTTCCATGATACTCTGATCACTAGTGGTCAAGCCCAGAGATACATTCTCTATTAGTTCCCCAGTGGAAATGATTCATTTAAGAAGTGTCTCCCATGAGGTTTGTAATTGTAACTTGCAGCTACAAGAACAGCAATTAGGTCTTCTTCTTGCCCGAGTTGCTGCAAGTGCAAATTAAGTTCAATGTCCACTTCATTTTTGGCTACCTTGTGAAATCCGACCACAGTAACATTACTTAAAGGCTGTTTTAAAAAATATTCAGAAGCAGAGTCTTTTAAATTATCCAGTTCCAGTCCTAGCTACAAGCACAAACCAGCTACTTACACTGGATGTACAGCAGTGAAATTACCTCAGCCTGGATGCTACTGGCACGTGACTCCAGCCAAAGAGACACTTGCCACTGCCAAGCTGCACTATTCAAAACAAGATGAAACAAATTTAGAAAAAAAATCAAATGTCACACATACAGATCACTCTGCAGATTGTGGGTGAAAACATAACCTAAAAATAAAGTTGCCTTTTACTTAGTGGTAAAGGCTTTCCTATTTGTAAATAAAGCTGGTATTGTACCAGAGATGTTGAGTAGCACACAGAGGCTTTCTTTTAGACACTTGACTGGAAGCTTGAACTGGCACAAGAGCAAGAACCAAGCAGAAGTTCATAATGTTGGCATGGTACCCCACTATAAATCTATAGGGAAAAAGAGCTTTGACAATAGGGTCAGTTAAAAGCTGTGAGTCTGACTTGTCTGTCCCTCTGAGCTTCCTTCTGTGTAGTCTTAGGAAAGTTATTTTATCTTCTTGCACATCTAGACCCAGCTATGTCATGAGACTTCACAGTTTTTAAACTTGTTGTAGCTATCTGATAGGGTCTAAAATAATACTGTACTCAGTCAATCTAACAAGGGCAGTTTCCCAGATCTGTGCCATTTCCCATTGTGTGAAACAATGCTGTTTTCATACACAACAAATGCTCTGCTATCCAGGCATCACCACTTGTTGGTCTCCCAGTCCCAATGAGTTCAGAATATGCTGCTCCAGGCTATGGCTTAGACACTGAGCAGTATTTTCCATCTCATGCAGCAACTGATGCTGGACCATGATGTTACTTTTCTTTGCACTTCCTTGCAGCGAAGAGGGAAATATATAATTAATACCAAGGGGGAACACTTAGGTCCCCAAAGTGCAGGAAATGGGGCCTTCAAACCACGTCTCAATTTCTAGTTAAGCTGACCCTGAAATGTTGTCTGCTTCACCACTGTGCCCCATGTTTTGCAGACATGGCAGTTGCAAGGCATAATTCTGTGACTGGAAAAGATCACACAATAAGGAAATAAAAATGAAAGAACCTGTTAAAAACTTTAGAGCCCCCATCTGTCCAGCCAACACATGGCTCTTGCACCAAAGAAACATGAGCTGAGAAACAGGTTTACAGAGTTTATGAACTCTGGTTAATAATGGAACTATTATTATGGTAATTGGCTGAACTACAGAATGCTTCAAAGTATATTCCTGCCTGCCAAAAGGGTCTCCAGACTGCATCCCACAGGGGGGATCTAAAGCCTTCTTCATCTTAGTGACTCTTCCTTCGACCACACGGGTGGTAAGGGAAGGAGGCTGGCTCAGACATTGGACTGGGTGGTGTTGGTCCATGTGCCTCTGCCAGGGCATCAGAATTTGGAGCAAATGTAAATTCCAGGTTAAAAAAATTCAGACATTGAAATGGAAGCACATAAAGAAGGAAAAAAACTCAGAAGAAACTTGAAAAACCTGAGCAAAAAGTGGGGAAAGAGAAACAAGCATTTGCAGCTGGGGGAGAGCTTTGACTGAGGGACCAACCACAAGCCCAAAAGGAGGAACCTGCTGTGCTGGGGCAAGACACAAGGCTGGATGAGGACTGGGCAACCTATGGAGCAGGGCCCCAAACCAGGGGGGTCATCACAATAACCAGGAAACAAAGGTAAGGACTCTTTTCATCCTAATTTGTGTGTTTCTTGTATTATCAAGTAAATACAAATGGTGATTAGGATTTCTAGCAAAGCTTGTGTTATGGACTGGGCAGTGTTATGTGACTTCAACTCTTGAAGTAGAGTAAAAGCTTCAGAGTGAGGGTCAAGGCTGTATGAAAGATGTGCTGGAGCTACTTGCACACACAGGGAATCAGCAAAAAGTGCACTGTTACCTTGTCTGTATAAATCACACCAGAAGCTGAAGCCCAGTGCTCTTCAGCTTCAGTAAAGCCTTGGTGCCAAAAGGAGCCTTTCCAGAAGCACTGGCAGCTGTGACCTGCAGCTTTTGAGGAGTTCACCATAGTTTGTCCTGCCTGTCTATGCAGTATCATCGAGAATAGCATGGCTGTGAAGGGCATGGTCTTCCTGAAGAAACTTTCCCTAGTCAGGTAGGCACAAAAGCACACGTGGAGCCCTCACTCTGAGGAGGTGTGTTAGGAAGGGACTGTGTTTGCTGCTGGTGCAATTATCCTGAAAGGCTGCTCTTGTAGGTCCGACTGGTTGGTTGTACCATCAACTACATTGAGAGTCAAAATTTATTTTAAAATTGTAGTTTACTGTACCTTCTGTTTTAAGGATAACAGATTAGTCACTCTTGACATAGTAAATCCTTTCTGCTCTGCACACAAATAGTACTTCATAAACTTCACCTTGAAATCTAGTCAGGGATTGTATTGTCCTTGCTGGTAGAGACCCAGACAATGCCAGAGGAAGCCTGAAGGTCTAGCAGTGGAAATCCAGCTCTTAATGTGTCAGGTGTGTACGTGGTAGTTAGGAGAAGGGGTGGGGTGAAATCCAATATGCCTTCCTAAAAAAGGGATGCCAAAGCCAGCCCTGTCTTATGCTGACACACTACACACAAGGGAAAGACAAAAGCTGCTTCTCTTGGCTGCAAGTAAGAATTTAATTTCTAATGTTCAGTGATGTAGAAATAATACCTTTAATTAAAGCTTCTGTAGCACGTCCTCAAAATCCGTAATTGCCTTTCTGTATTCAGGTAACAGGGCCACTTTGATTGCTTTGGGGTAATTCTTTGGCCAATAATCCAATAGAGCATGTAGTCTTTAGCACATTTTCTGGCTAATTGACCCTCAAAGAGCTCTGAGTTCCCTGCACTCTTTGTTGTCAAACACCTTGCACAGTTTCTTTTCTCTACCTTGCTCATCCTTCCTTTCAAAAAGAAATAGATTAAAGTTGCATTATAGGCCTGCAGTTGCACTAAACCTTCAAACCCACTTGTTTGTTCCTGTAATTTGAAGGAACACTGGAAGCTGAAGCTTAAGAAGGTAACAGAGCAGAGCTTATCTGGCCTCAGTGGTCTTTCATCTTAATTCTCCTCCCTTTGGTGACTCCGGCTGCCCTTTCACTACCTCATCCTGACTCACCTGGGGAAGTATTTTGCCTGTGCTATGCTGGATGGAATTTAGTTCTGTGAGGTTAGATGTTGGGTTTAGGATGAGGCTCTTCACACTTTTGACCGATTCCTTCTTTTGGCAGATAATGCAGATCAAATGCAGTCAGGGGGCACCATCAGGCCAGGCAGTGTGTTAAAAGGCAGCCAGCTCTTTCTGCCCATACACACAGCACAGAAAGGCTCTCAGAACCTCATGCAAACCAACAGCAACCTCAAAATCACATCTTGTCGTGGAACGATTTACCTTCAGCTAATTCTTACAATCACAGACATCTCAAATCTTGCACCATCTTTGGAACATAGCGAGAGACCAATTGCTCTCGTAAATTGCACTTTGTCAGCAGTTCTTCTCCCTTATATTCTCAAGATCAGAAAAAACATACTTTGGAATTAGTGGGATATTTATTAATTTCAGTCTCTTGATTTGTAAATCCTGACTAAAGCTGTGTCACAACAACTGCCATTCCCCAGACCACACCTAACTGTAGTGACACATCAGGAAATTCAAATTAGTACAACTAAGTTTAAGGCATGTGCCTTAATTACCCCTCTCAAGAAAATAATTAATACTTGACAAAAATCACAGAAGCACTATCTGTATGATGTGAATGAATATGTCCTTGTCTAAAGGGCATCTTTCATTCTGATCATTCATTCATTTCCTCCTCTGTTTTTCCAAAAGCCTCCTCATACAGGGCATAGCAGAAGAGGGGAAAGTGACAAGTAATTATTTACCTGGACTGCTACACTGGATGTACAAAACTAGAGTTGAATATTAGAATCCTTGTGCAGACAAAAAGGCTGGGAACATGGAGAATCACCCACAAATTTGCAGTGCTCAGTCAGTCAATCATGTCCTCTTACACCTTAGACTCAATGGCTGAGTATTTATTAGTTTGTATTTCACAGAGGGTGTGAGGAAAATTAACTCTTCTATAAGAACCCTCATATACTACCCTGTAAGCTGGATTTGGTTTTCATTCTTGCTGTGGAGTGTCCCAGGAGCTTTAACAAAGGGTGTTTGGGGTTGCTGGATGTCAGAAGGTGGTTCAAGAATGCAGCAGGTTTGAGGCACCTCTTTATTCACCTGTGTTATCCTCAGGGTTACAGCAGCCTCAGACACTTAAAATTATCTGGGTAAAATTACTGTGTTCCTGCCTTTCCTAATGGAAGGTAATATTTGGGTGGATGCTGAGGGTAAGGAATGCAGGAATTTTGGGTCGATGATCTGGGTAACAGCATGTCTCTAACTCAGTGCTGGGTTTATGTTATTAAATGCTGCGTGCAGAAAAAATTAAGTAGGAAGCCTAGAAAGAAATCTGTCAAATTCCATGTATTTCTCTAGAAATCAGTATTTGTGTATAAAGCTCAAAAAATTTGCCTTTGTGGGGCACTTGTGAGAAACAGCAACTCTCCACTGGAGTTCAGTTGCATTGCAGAGTTACCATTACACAGCTAATCTTTGCTGTTAGGCTGGTTTATCTGATATATCCAGATTTATCTGAAATGTTATACTTTGTCTAAAAGTCACAAACCTAAGCTGATATTATGTCACAGCTATTTTGTCTATAAAACGAAGGAATTCCTAATCCCAAATAAAGCTCTTTTTTTTTTTTGAAGATGTCTGGCTATTTCACTTGAGTTAGAGAACACAAAGCTTTGAATATTAAGAAATGTACTTCATTTGTGTTCCATGGGTGTTTTTATCACTCTTTGGATAGCTAAAGGAATGATTCATCCTTGCAAACAACAGAATCTGTCAGAAACTAGCAAACAATAAACCATATGCTTTCTGGCAGGGGGTATAACGTACTCTATGTGTGCACGGCAAGGCAGTAGGTTTTAGCTTTTTAGGCTCTGCTTTCACACAGGCACTAGAGAATAACAAGAACCAGCACTAGGCTGGTCTGCAAGTCTGCTTTAGTGTGTCACATTTGGTTTGCATGTTGTTTAATCACTCCATGTCCTAGACCAAGCTGCCCTCCCCTCCCAGTGACTCGACTGAGACAACCAAGAGCCACCTCATGTTCTGCTTTCACAGCTCCCCCATTTCATGCCTTTCAGAAAATGACTTGACAAACTGGCATGGAATAATACATCATGAAACAATGAATCTCAGCAGTCACTGGAACTGTTAATCACTTAGTTTTAGCAACTAAGACTTATGTTGCAAAGCAATGCCTGGTGGCTGAAGCACACAGTGGCTCCAGCAGGAACAGAAATGCCTGAGCTGAGTGCAAGCTCAGCACTTAACTGAGTATCAGCGCTTTTCTAACACATGCACCACAAGCAAAGATAAAGTCAGGTCCTCCACCATGGGCAACAGAAATCTTTGTAGCCTGCATTCACATTGATCTAAACATTTGAGCCAGTATCTTGTAAATTCATGTTTAGAATGTTATTGCAGAAATAAAAAGAAAAAAAAGGAAGATTAAATTTGAAGCAGTACCCCTCTGCCTCCATATCACAGTTGAAAAACCACACCAGACTGGAGAACTGCTAGACTATTATAAAGTATAACACTGACATGCTCACGTTTGGTGGCATTAATATCAGTATGGTAGTGAAAATGAATGCAGATGCATGCTCAGTTTGCCTCCAGCCACAGCAGGCTGTGCAGGTGAAAATGGAACTGAAGGATGGAGCTGTGGGGATGGGCAAATGTAGCATTTGTTCAGAGAAGCCAGACCTGTCTCTGCCCCTCAGTGCTTAGATCACTGCCCCTGCTCCCTGAGAAGGAAGTTGTGCTATTGCTGCCATTTCTGCTACTGCCCTTGGATTAATCATTTCTTTTATAAAGAAGGCTTTGCAATATTGAAAATATAGTTGATGATTAAGAAATAATTTTCTATTTGAAAATGTAAAAAGTTGGAAATTACCTAAATCTATAATTTTACAATGCAAAGCTGTGCCAGACATTTAAAAAACTTGATGCAAGGAAGACTTTTATCTGTTAAGGCTTGTTATGATGTGTGATTAAAAAGATAGTTGCCTTTGGGGGGCAAAAAAAAAAGGAATTAAACTCTGAAGAGGCCTCTCCAGTAAAGGAACAGCAGAAGAGCAGAGTTGTCAGGGAGAAGACATTGACACCTTGAGCTGGAGGAACTCAAATGCCAGTGATTTAGATGGTTCTGGGAGTTGGCAAAAACTGATAGAAAATGAAAACCCTTAGCTGTCAGGAGAAATGCTGCTACTCCTCGGAGCATCCCTAATCTGTCAGAATAAAATGCAATGGGAAGAAAAATATTGTAATCTTTAATAGTTAGTACTTGCAAAAAGAGGCACTAGAAGACAGCTTGACACTAGATGATAGCTTGTGTCTCTTTTCAAATTGACGTGACACCTTTCCTCACAGTGTTTTTGCAGTTGCCATAGATTTTTTCCCCTTCCCACTACAGGACACATACTTCTAAATCAATCAATTCAAAGGAGTTTCTCTTCTAAAATAATCTTCTGGATTTGAGAAACTAATACTTTCTTTGTTCTCTAATTGAATTTCTTTTATTTCATACTTGGGGAAAAAAAGTGTGTCAAACATAATTTGGTGATGAAAGTTTAAAAGACAAAGAAGTCTAAGCCTGTCAAATCTTTTATTATCCCATGCTGTGCTCAAATAATGTACTTTAACTCACACACCTTCTTGGGGATAAGGGTGTCAAGAAAGAACATTCAAGAAGTTTCAGAGAAGAGCTGAAACGACCACAGGAATGCAAAAAGCCCACTCACCTCTGAGAGCCTCTTTTTCATACTAAAAATCAACAACAGAACACAAAGTTAAGGAAATGAGACCTACTTCTAAAATCAAACTATAAGTTTTGCCACAAACTCTGTGCTGCTTGACCTACCTGCATCACTTCCAACAGCAAGGCACCTCTGAGATGTCCAGTGCCAGAGTGTGCTGCCAAATTTGGATAAACCAGGTTTCTCTGGAGACACTCCCAATACTGTAGACTCCCACCTTGGCTACAAGCAACTCCCCTGTTTCATATCTTTCCTGGGTCCACCTTGGGTATCAATGCAGTCAAAATCAAATTTGAGGCATTAATACCAAAGTGGGAAGACACTTGATAGAACAGAAATAAGCTTGGCATAAATTTATAGGGATTTAGTTCCTATAAATCTGAAGACCTGCATTACAGAAAGGAAATATAGACCAGAGATAATAGACAATTAAAGGGAAATTAAGTGAGCAGCCTCACCCACTTTATTAGATAATTCAGTGCAATTTTGAGTTGTTAGAACTGTAGTTCTTCACGTAACTAAACTCCCTTGATGCTACAGAAAAATCTGTTCAAGAGAAAAGGGTGAGAAATTAATTAGATCTCAAAGTAGTGGCCAACATTGGAAAAGCAACAAGAACTAATGAGATCCAAGTTTGTAAGATGATTTACAATTATGCTGTTTTAATGATCGGCGCTGGAACTTCTGAAACCCCTTGCAGAATTAGGGTAATACACTTAAAAGTACTAAAATTGGTCAGGTTAAAAAAAAAAAGCAGCTGTCCTTACATCTCAGTATTAATTTATGAGGCTGTCTGGGAGATAGGGAGGGGACTGAACAGAGAAACAGGAGTGGAAGATCTTCAAGAACAATTCATTTGATAAATGAGTACTACCAGTTTCACAATAAAAAAGGGGAATATTTTTGGCTAAAAGCCTACCCATATTTAGTGCTGAAGTGAATGTGGTCAAAAATCAGAAAAGCTCCTTAGAGACAAAAATGAGAGAAATAGCTTGCACTTCAGAAAATGTGATTAATAACAGTGGTTGAAATTCATCAAGGAACTGAAAAAAATTAGGAAAGATTAACTACTGGCTGCAATACAGACAGCATTTAAAAAAAAGACTTAGGAATATTGGAAACAAATTGTAGGTAGAGTACTTCCATTTACTGACAAGACTGGCTGAACTTTTATGAGACAGAAGTATATTAAGTTTTTAATAAATATTTCTTTTCATCTGGGGTGGGGGGGAGGTATTGTTGAGTAGAGTAAGGTGTTGTCCAGTCCACTGAAAAAAAGGAAGAATGTGCCTGGTTACATCTACCAGGATTAGGATGTTTCTGAGACACCAGGAGTCTCAGGCATCAGAATTGTGGTGCAATTCTCAGAGCAAATATCCTGCCTGCTGCTATTAACTTGCAGTAACAATACTGGGAATTCAGCAGTACTAGAAAAATGTTCATGTGGTGCCAGTATTCCAAGGCGATCCTTGGTGATAAAAAAAATTGTGGGAAATTGGCAAATGTGAAATAACCAGGAGTGAAATACAGGGAATTACCAGCTGATGTGTTTTTATTGAGAATGGATGTTTTCAAACAAATGTGATTATCTATCAAACATGTAATTTGAAAGACTATAAATATAACTAAGAGGATGCAATAGCACCTGTAAAGTATCTATTTTTGAATGCCAGTTAAGTGGACTAAGAATTGTCTGACACCTTCCAGTATATCAGAAATTATATTTGGAGGCCTGGTAAAATTGGCACATTTCCTTTAGTTATCTATGAGTAAATAGACAATTATTGACATTTGTGACCAATGCAATGGCTGCCAAGACAGGCAGCTGAAAGGCCAGGATTGCCATTAAGAGCAATCAAGCTACAATTTCTTAAAATAAGCCAGGTATTAATAATGCCAAGCTCAATATGAGCACTAAACATCTGTATATTTTACAGTCTCCCAATTTAAGCTGACCACCAGAGATAGATGCTGCAGTTCACTTCCATACATCTAACTTGGAATTAGTCCCAGACTTCCCTCCTCTTGTCTTGTGAATTGAGGTTCACAGTCTAAATCTTCTTTTAAAGTTGTTTATTGTGTAATAATTATTATTAAAGCAAATGTTTATTGATGTTCTTAGTTGTGGAGATAACTATTACACCTCTAATTTCACAGCTAACCTTACTAAATGAGAAGCTATTACTATGATTTACTGTGGAATTAAAATTTTCTACACCTTACCACACCTTTCATTTAATTAAATAAGGGCAGTAAAAAGAAGGGAGTGCAACTTCTTCTGGTTTTGTTTTTTTTTTTTCAAAAGACAACTGTCAGTTACTGAATGAAGCAAGAGTTAGTATGCATTTATGTACACATTCATGTTGAACACAAACAGGCTGACTTCCCAGCTTTGCTAAGATGATGATTACCTTAAAAGAACAAATGGCATGAACATTTAGTTAAAAAAAAAAATTAATAAAGTCAAGAGTTAGCTGAAATCCCTGAGAATCAATAATGTAGAAAACAGAAACTCATGTCACAAGGGGTTGACTCTCTTTAGGGGTTGCTTGTTTTTATGAGAATGCTATTTCAATTTTGTCATGGAGGACAGTGGGGCAGACAGGGGAGCAGTAGCCATGCACAGAATTCCCCATAACATTTTCTGTGAACCTGTCAAGTTGTTTTGTTTTTATAAAACAGGGATATTATTTTCCCTTTTCAAAGAGTTTGTGCTCAGTTAAATTCCATGTGCAAAGTATGGAGACTCTTGAAAGATACTGCAAAACCAGGGGTTCCTTCCTTAAATAAGGGACTCTTAAATGATACATTAGGAGTGAAGATAATTACACCTTCCACTTCACACCACTCCTTTGAAGACTGATATATAATCCACTGTCAGTATTTCCTAAGCCCTTCTTTATTCTTTTTAGCCTAAGTAAGGCTTTATTATGGACCCACACCCCATGATTAACATTATCTCCTGTTGTTGTCCTGATTTCTGGAAGAAAATTGTCATCTGAGATGGTCATCCAAATGCACAAGATCACTAAAATATTGCAGAAAACATACCCATTCCTGATTAAAACTTGAAATTACGAATACCTTCCAATATAATATTGAGAATGCCTCTGGTTTTCAATTCAAGGGAACTGAAACCAATGAAAGTGAACTAAAAATTAAATAATTTTATGAAATTACCTGAAAACATATGAACAAATTTGTTGTCTCTATCTGTATTTTTGTATTTTTAAAAATTTGATTTTATTTGTTTACCTCCTAATCACACACATCCATACAGATATTCCTATTTTATTAGTGGTATGGAATACTTAAAGTCTCAAAAAATTTTGCAATTTTTTTTTATTATGCAGCACATACAAGTTTGAGGATTGATTTTACTCTTTTCCATCTATATTTGATTATGGATGCCTGTGCCATGAGAAAAATCAGAATGCTTTTCTAGGCCAGTAGGATTCACTGTCAAAAAGTTAATCAGGTGCATTTTAAAGCAATGGAGAGCATTTCAGAATTCTGTCTTTAAAACTTTAATTTCATATGTTTAGCGGTACTAAGAAAATAAAGAGCTTCCATTAGTAACTTTTAAGAATCTGGAAAGCATTGAGGGTCAAATTTATGTTGAAATCCTCAAATTCAGTCACTCAAAAGGCTCTCTTCCTTAAGGCTGCTCTAAACAGCTCTTCTCCATTTATTACCTAGCTCAGATTACACCAAAGCATAGTGCAAAGGCCAGAGGAACATCACAATTTCACCCATATTTTCTAGCATCTGTACTTTTTTCACAGGTGTTGCTAGAGAGGCAAAACCACTCTGACCTTAAGGTCAAATCACAGGGCACTTAGGTGTTGGCAGAGCAGAAGGAGCTCAAATAACCATGATTTGCACATATGGACCAAGCAGGACTACAGCACAGGCATTTCATTTTCCAGAGGGAATTTGGAAAAGTGTCAAATATGTGCCCAATACATCTCTATCTATCCTCTGCTGCTCGTTTAAAGCTAGATTTTATTCCCTGTGTAGTTTTTCAATAATCAGTGGAACTATTTTAATCAGTTACACAAGGAGTAAAAACAACTGGCCTGGCCTAAACCCTACCTTTATGCTGTGTTGCTTACTGGCCTCAAGTTTTGTTTAAGATTATGGACAGAGACAGTACCTCTAAATCTCTCTAAATCAGAGCCCTAGGATAAACCCATTTCTCGCAGTACAAATCTGAAATTTGGCACAGGCAATAAAACAGCTTCGTGCAGATGCATCTAAAAATCTGTGCCATGTGTAATGTCCTGATTTCAAACCTCTGAAGTAACTGGCACTGTTCTTATGAATTATTTCAGTGTCCTGAGGTCTCCAAGATGTTACAGGGCATCTTTGTTTCACTGGGCAACTTTACTCCATCATCTGCTGACCTCTCTCTCACACACGCTTAATTGACAAATTGTGAAGCAAGTTTAAAAAAACCAAAAATAACAAACAAATAAGCAAACCAGCCACTAAAAAACCCAAACAAAATTCTCCAAGTTGCTCTGACTTCCAACCAGCTCTGCAGTGAAGGTCTCTGGAGTTAAGTTGGTGCAGTGGCACCGCATTTGCTACGGCACCAGAGTATCAGCCATCTGCATTGATACCAAGGTTAAATTCCAATGTCAAGACAACTGCAAGGAATCCATGTGCCATCCCAGGAGAGTTTCTGAATCACTGGCGGAACAGAAAGTAGTAGATGCTTTTCTTTTCTCTCTTTTTTTTCTTTTCTTTTTTTTTTTTTTGCTATAACCAAAAGCCACAAACTGCTTGTAATATATTGCACGTGACAAGGCATAATCCACCCTCTGCACTAAATGTGTCCTGGAGTAATGTCATGGGAATGCAGGGATTTTGAGTGAGCATTGTAAATCTCACAGCATCAGGAATACTGAGCAGCACTAATATCTAGAAATAACTTCTTGCCTGTGCTAGGATTATTTTTGAGGTCTTTTTCCAGTTTCTTGAAATCAGCTATCATGTTACAACACAGAATATAAAACACTTGCAAATATTTTTCAGTGCTAAAGTAAACTCTTGATATGTCTATTCAAACAACAGCTACAGAAGGGTTTTGAATAGGAATAGAACAGTTCAGTTTGACTTCAATGGCAGCTGAGCACCTATCTCCCAGAGGCTCTTCAAACTCCCCCCTACCACACTTCCCTTCCAAATAAGAGGCTTTGCTATGATATGTTCTATGCTTGATAGAATTAGAATCAGAAGTATAATTGTACTGAACATTCTTCTGGTCAACCTGGGAATCCTATTAACAATATTCTAACAAACCCATTGAGAGTCTGCCTAAATAATACTGAGCAAAATAGTACTTTATCATAAAAAGGAGGGGGAAAAAAGCATCAATATGTCTGACACAAGTGTGGACTGAAGTGCCAGGAGACTACTTAGCTCAAGTGCTCTGTTTGACATCTTGGCAGCACACTGCAGAACAGGGAGACACCTGACAAATTTTCATTAAAGTTCTATGAACTTTAATGAGTTAGGTCAGGCTGCCAGGGACCCTGTGTCAGTGCCACTGTTCCAGGCAGTGCAGAATGGAGGCACTTCTTCAAGCTGAGTCAGTTTGAGTCAGTGTCTCATATCTCTGAACACCACTTGTAAGTAGAATCACAGTTGCCATCCCTGCAGCCTTGCTTTTCTAGTCCGTGTTTTCTACACTGTTATTTTAGGTAGCAGAATAGATGAGTTGTTGGTGCTGCTCTCTTCCATCAGCCTGTGTTCTTGCAATGAAGGAATCAGGTCAGCCTGCTTGCTTTCTCTCTTACATGCACAGGCACATACACAGAGGAGATTCTGCACTTAAGGATGTTATTTTTAATTCATGTGCAGCTCACCCTGTACGGAGAAGGAAGAGGGCTGTTATACAACTATCTAAGCAGCAGGGTCAGTCTCAAAGATAGCAGGTCTTTGAATGAAAGATATATAAGGCGTACATCTTCACATGAATGTATAAATTAAAGGTACCTATAAAAAAAAAGGCTATAGATAAAGCTAGAAACTAGAAGATAAGGTGTAAGAAGTTGCCTTTTCCAGGCTCTGTTAGTCAAGGAGAATACAGTGAGTGTCTGACATATTCATCAGTTCAGTGAATTCCTATGTACCCTTGCCATCAGCAGATTAAATCATTATAAACAGTCCATGAAACTCAGGGCATATGCTGTATTATAAGTTCCCTTAAAAAGCTGTGAATTCACAAACTACATTAAGGTACTCAGGATAGCTCACAGAAAGACAGCAATCCCATTTTACAATCAGTGAATGCAGTTAATGCCTTTTCACTATCATTCCATCATGCTGCAGTATGACAGCACATATAATGACATCAATCCTTAGCCTCCACTGCTGAGAACAACCAAAAATTCTCCTCAGATTGTAGGGGAACATTTAAGTTCCAGAACAACCTCTGCTGTACACTTTAGTTCTTTCTTCCTTACCTTCAGCTGCCTTGATGGTGTAGCCATTCTCTTCGTTTGGTGACACCTCCAGGAGCTGCATGACCCTGTCCAGCAAACCATGGATGATCTCAAAGCCCGGGCTTTTGTTGTAATAAATCGCACATAAATGTCTGTAGTTTCTTGCCCCTACATCTGCAGAAGAAGAAAGCAATTATGTTATCTGGGAAACTCTATCACACTTCTAACCTTGCCTTTTGCATCACTTTTCTTCTGCTGCCCTGTGAGGCACTTGTGGCTGAAAGGAGAAAGAAGTATGTAAAATGGCTTCTCTGACAGACCTGTCACATAGCCTGAGGAAATAATGGAATTTCTTTAACCCACTGGACTCTCACAGTCAGAAATGCAAAGAAAGATTTAAAGTACCCTCTGCCTTGAGCAGGAAAGAGGGTTGTTATACACAAGTATCTTCTATGCAGTGACAGGTACCAAGCATAAAGCTAAGTGTTAAAGAAATTTAAAATAGCCAAAATGCAAATCCCCAGTAGGCATGGAGAAGCTTGTGATGCTGGTGGGAAAGCTAAGTATTTATAGAACTCGGCTGTAGAACAACTACCAGCACAAAACAACCAGCCCACAACCTGAAATAAGTGTAATAACGTTAGCATGGTGATCTGTGAAAAGATCTTAATTCACAGAGGTTCCCAAATCACAGCTGTTGCTCTTTGGGATCATCTTGGACATCCCTGCAACCAAGTGATTATGAAAAATGTGCTACACTGCACAAACTCAAACAGTGACATGAGTATCTCCCTCACTTTGGACAATTCCTGAAGTCAAAACCCTGCCTTATGGCTTCTGACATTATTGATTTCAGCAAAATCTGTTCCCTTTTTTTACATTTTCAGCATGAGTATGTAGCAGTATGTTGTTATCCTTGTACCTTGAGGCTACCCCATTGCAATGCACACTGCCCAGGACGAGTGTGGCCTGCTCTTGAGGCTTTACTCATTGTGGGTCTCAGTATTTTGATCAAGTCAACAGGAACCAAGCTCAAAGAAACAAGAAAAGGAATGGGTTTCTCAGGCAGCATAGAGTTAAGTAGTGAAACTTTTTCACCACATTATTTTGTGGATGCCAGGAGTTTACACAGCTCTGAGGAGGCAGATGAAGTCCATAGCTGATAAATCCACTGCTTCTTACTACAAAGAACCACATTTGTGCTGGGAAGTCCCTGAGCTACTCCTGGCCATAGAGCAGGGGAGCCCTCTGGCAGCAGCACCCACTTGTACTTGATCTCCTGCTCCTGCACTGACAAGTACTTTTAGCTGTCAGTTAAAAGTTAAACTACAGTCATGGCATAAATGTCTACCACATGAGAAATTAGAGATTAAATGAAATTTACATCTTGTTTATTTTCTCCAACTAAACAGTTAGTAACAAAAAAAATCTGTCATGAACTGAACAGGAAAGCATTTATCGAGTGACCAGAAATACACAGGCTAAACCAGACAGTAAAACACAGCAGCAGAGCCTACATATAAAATGAAAGCTCAGCCTTTTTGAGACAGAACTCACTCAAAACTTCTAGGGCAGCTACTTGGTACCACAGCTGCAAGTTCTCTCATCAGTCACTGAAAGCTGAACTTACTGTGGCAGTAAGTCTGCATTTGTCACTCAGCATTTTTTCCTGTCATTATAATAATGTGCAGTGTTAAATAATGCTGGAGAATCAAGTTAAAATGGCAACACAGGAAAGTAAAGGCTACAGAGAAAATATCAATAAATGCAGCATCTGATTTTGGGTCTGAGCACTCTGGCTGCTCTGCCCCTGTGTCACATGTGTCTGTGTTTCCCAGCTCTACTGCGATACCAATCAGTAGTGCAGTCATAGATGGTCAATGATTTATTTTCATGTTGTACTGAGCAACAGAATAGAAAAAAATGATTTTCCCTTTCCTAAGACAGCATGTTCTTTGGGCTACAAGTTCAGCAGAATGGTTTCCTTCTTTTTTTATGAGTCGTTGTGGTAGCAGATTTTGTGACAACTATCTGAATTTTAATTTCATTATGGTTAAGATAGTCAATGCTGCCTTCAGACCAGAGTTCTCAACTAAAGCATCAGAAATAAACATACACCACATTTTTTATACCTCATGTTTTCAATTTTAGAAAACTTTGGTAAAGGAAAGGTTGCTTTTTCAAGTGTATTAAAACTTACTCCTTTACAGAGTTATATCACAAGAGAGGAAGTTCATTCACTACAAGAGATAGGAAGAAAAAAAGATCTTGGAAATTGTAGGCACAAGCTGGCAGATGTTAGAAATGCTTCAGTTCTTTATAACTCACTTAAGAGCTCTCATGTCATGCCATGAAACATTTCTGTTTTTCAAATGAGCCTGCCAAGTATGTCAACCTAAATTATATATAAATATATATATGTGTGTATATACTTCTGAGACTTCAAAGCACTTCCTGGGGATGCTGCTGAAAAACAATCCAAAGGATGGGCAGCTGCTTAGGAATATGTGAGCCAAAGAGTGCAGGGGAAAATAAAGCAACCTGGTACACTGTTCCTTTCCAAATTAGAGATGCTTCAAAAAAATGACCTGGTGATCTGAAAGGGGACACCTGCTCATGCAAAACTTGTCTTTTAGCCTTTCAAACTATTTTCTGCAGATAACCAACACTTCCAGACAGTTGGAAATATGCTTCAAAAGGTGGTGGCAGCTGTGTTCACAGATGATGTAAATTGTGCTAAATGTGTGCTACCATAAGCTTGCCAGGTTCTCCAAGATCACTGGTCAGAGGTGATTTTCTAATGGATTCATTTCTTTTGTTGTGGTGAGAGAAAGAGCTGTTAGGCCTGATGGTAAAGGTGCTGATTTATACCCTAAAATAGTGTAACTATCCTACCAGAAGTGATTACCTAGTGTTACAAATTAACCACACCAGTGCTGTGCAACATATCCAAAATCAGCACATTTCCTTTGCCCTGAGAAAAAACATTTTTGCTCAGATTTGGTTCCATTTAGTTATATTACATCTGCCACACATTTTGCTAATTTAATACATCAAACCTTTCTCCCAGATAAGTCTGAAGAGAAATATGTTCAGTTCACCTTGGTAAGCACAAGTTGTGTGTAAGAAGGTACTTTATTAAAACCCAGTGTGTTTTAAAGACCTAGGTTCATTCACACATGGATGACTGCAAGACGCCATTTCAAATAGAGTTAATGTCAGTACTCTTTTGACCCATACTTTTGAAATTATTAATTGGAAATTCTGCATGCCAAAATCATGAAATAATAAAATTAAATTAAGTCAGTCTGATGACATAAGCCTTGTGCAGGAAATCTCATTCCATATGTGAGGACAACCCCCCATTTTTCAGTTTGCAGTTGCCTTTCTCCACCCCCGACCCACCCCCCGCCCCCCTTCAAAATGTTTATTAGGCAAGTTTAATTTTGGAAGTCAATTTGGGAAAGACAGTAGTTATTCTAAACACACCATTAAAACCCATTTCAGATACTGTTCACAGTCTGTAAGTGCTCAGTCCATGAGAGGGCTGCCCAAGAGCAGAGAGCACAAAGCTGCTGCCTCAGAAGTCTTTGTTGCAACGATTCCCATCAAAATGAAGTACACCACAAAATCATTCTTTATGAAACTGTTAAGCAGCCATCCACATAAATGAAAGCTTTCAAGAGCTACACTTGACACACATGGGATAAAAGCAACAATTTAACTCACAAATTGTATAATGCCAGAGTAAATGTGCTCCTTAGTCCAAGATAAACAGCTCCACTCTTGGTTCTGAAGAATGCTGATGCTATTCTGCCATCTGTTCCACGTCTTTTGCATTCTAGCTAAGTGCATGCCCAACAAGGAATGAGCTGCACCACCAAACTGTCTGTATTTAATAAAAAAGAGTCTACATGATTTGCTAAAACTGCTTGTTTTGCTTGGCAAGGTTCTTTTTTCCTTCAAAAAGGAAAAAAGGTAATCTACAAATTAAATTCACCACCAAAGCAATTTACTTGCCATTTTGTTTATGCCTTGTATAAACCTTTGTTTTGCAGATCCCAGATACTTTAAACACAACCACTAAAATCTGAAACCAGATAATGAAACAACAAAACCATTTCTACAACTGAATTCAAAGTAATGTCAGCCTTTTTACTGAGAGGAAAAACTCCATTGAGAATTCCAACTCCTCCCAAAAGTTGTAGCTTGTGCACTCCTTTTCCCTCAATACACCCTAGAGAAAGAAATTAATCAGTAAAATTTAGGCAAATTTTTAACATTTAAAAATTCATTTTTACAGTTTGTTTTACTGTGATATATTTTTCCAGATAAAGGTAATTTGAAATTTTGATCATGTCCAGTGAAATCAGTGCAAAGAGGCCCCAAAACACAGGAAGGATTTCACTGAAGCTTTTGGAAAATGAACAAGCTGCTTTGGCTGTTTCACATACAACAATTAAGGCTACAGAACAATTGCAAGGCAGCCACGCTTTCTTAGCATAGCTGGATGAAGTGGAAAGATAAGGATAATATTTTTATTAATGAGGGAGGAAATTTTATACTGTGGAGCTTTTTATTCATGGATACAGTTTTTTACACAGACTTGCTCCATTCTCTACCCTGTATATCTGCTATCAATCTCATTCTTTGTACTGGTTATCAGCTTCCCAGAAAATAATTTGGGAGAACAAATACAAACAATCCTGTTTAAAGATGATGGAAAAGGGATTCATGTTGAGACACACTGACCCCAAAATCTTCCTCTGAATAACTGCTCTTTGGGATAGAATCTGCCTATAAATAAAACCTGCTCTTCCCAGGCTTGAGACATTCTGCTTTACAGCTGGCACAGCCCTGCACATCATTGAGACTGCAGGGCTCTTAACAGGCTCTGGAACTGTAACAGCAGCATGCCTTTGGTATTTCTGCTTCCCAAGGTTTGTGCCACTCAGAAACACTACCAACAGGTAGTTTCTCTCATAAATTACATCCCCAGTTAAGAATATCAATTACATTCCTGATAAGAATACAAAGGAGCACTAGATTAAGAGCAAGAAAAATAGGCACATCAACAGAAGCAATTTAGAACAGGTTATTTTTTGGTGCAAAATTGTCCTGTGTTTATCCTTGCAGTTTTTCAGTATCTGTGACAGATCTTCAAGAATATTTAGATGCCTAAAAATAGTTGCAGTGTATCACCTTGCACTTTTGAAAGAGCATCTAAAACAAGCCATGTTTCTAGCCACTCTAAAATCCAGCCTGTTACACCAAGCTCTTAAATCTTGTGCTGTGCACATTAATAAAAAATCCGAGTGTAATATGGAATGATTATTATTATGGATATGTCCATTTTTAAGGAAATACAGATTTACTTACTATTACCATTTGGTAGGTAAATGTATTTCCATTATCAAAGATTCTGAGGAACCCTCTCTTCTTACCTGTATTAGGATCTTTTACTACAATGTCAGAAATCTCAAAGAGTTTGAGAGGCAAGGGCATCTTTCTATTGGCAGCAATAGTTTTCAGCAGCCCAGGAAGGAGGGTTGTACGTGCCACCTGCAGGACAAACAGAGATGCTGCAAGTCAAATACCTTCCAAAGTATCTCGTTTTAATCTTTTTTTTTTATTTTGTCCATTTGTAACAAGAGTTTAAAAGTAGTCAAGTGCAAATACTGCACTTATCTCTTATGTTTAAGCAATTTTGACTTAGAATTATTAAACCTGGAAATGTACATTCTCTCCACATTCTATATGCTGCATTTTCTCAAGAGAGTTTATATGTGAGCCTAAGAACCGTACCATTTCACAGGTGCTTCAACTGCAGTGAAGGGTAGAAAAATAACACAGAAAGTGAAAAAAAATCCCATAAATTTACTCACACATATAAAAGGCAAACTCTAAGTGCAGTTTGGGAAGTATTAAGTGTTATCTAAAATGTTATCTTTATACTACAGGAAAATGCTATGTAATATTCAGTCATGGGCAACCTGAAATCTATAAAAAATGTGTTCAAAGAACCAAGCAAGAGACAATCATACCTGTGAATGTATCTGTAAGAACAGTAACATTTCCTGTGTTTTCCATTCAAACACTTCCTTTGAATTGCACCTTTTTTATTTGTCAAACTAGAAGAGTCTGATCCAGTAAATCCAATGGAAGAGGGGTGGCAGTGACTGTCTGCTCCTTGACTGCAAGTTAAAAGTCACCATTTGCTCAGCCACAGTTACTTCTTATGCTTGGTCATGCAGCATTTCTGTCTATTTATCCTACTTTTCATAACCCTTGAAGAGTTCCAGCTGCACACTCAGTGTAAGATGGTCCCTGGCATCATCCTGCCCTTCCCTTGCTGGCAGAGGACAGGGGATGGGAAGAGCCATCCTGAGAATCTCATCACAGCTACCATCTAAAGCTGAAAGTTTATAGTGCATCACAAACAGCAATCCTTCCCAATGTTCAGGGAGGCCTATAGATTTTAAAAGACTGAAGCTATTTTTGCCACAAGGAATTATCCATCCAATAATAACCCTGCTTAGGAGCATTGCTACTGCAAAGGCCCACAGTCTTGCAGGAACAGGAGTCTGAAACTGTATCTGGCTAGAGGGGCTGCCATGTTTTCTCTTTTTGTTCACACTCTGTTGTTTGGTGGTGGTACATTCTATATTGCTTGCTGTAATCTGTAATGGTCTAAACAGGTTCCAACAGTGTCTTGCACGACTGCTTATTTGTGGTACCAAATAAAAGGTGTGCAAAACTTCTCTTCTTGAATCTCAGAGCAGCAGAAGACTGTCATCAACATTAGAGATAAGATGTAGAAAGGTATTTTAGAAACTCAGAGAAATCAGATGTACTGAAGATCTTAAGGGAAAAAACCCCACAAATCACAAAATATTAATACCCCACAGACTCCTGAAACTTTTCAAAACCTTTCTAAAGTGAGTTTACCTTTGTATTTCTTAGGCTAGAAAGAAAAAAAAGGCCCTTTAAATTTACCTTCCTTGTACACTAAAGAAAGCATATTAAAAAAAAAAACCAACTCAACACTCTTGAAAAGAAATATAAAACCTATGGGCGCACTCTTTGGTATTTTCAGAATTGTTGAGAATACCATAGTTGAGCTCTCACTTTCTGCTCTAGCTAAGACCAAATGATCTAGAAAGGGGTATTAAAATACTTCAAGAGCACCACAGAATTGAAAAAAAAAAAAAAAACAACAAACCAAACCAAGAGCAAAAATGATCTATAATAAAAAAAAACCCAACCCAAATGTTTCCTACCCAAAGCTCAGGAAGTTTAGATATTGCCAAGTCTAATAGTTCCTTTTATGTTGAATAGGTTTTCTAGATGAGGGAGTTGATCAACCATCTGGGATTTTCTGCAGTAAGACTGCTCAATTTTGCAACATAGTGCCACACAGAGCATGGTACTTTGCTTTCTTGAAAAGCTGATAGTATTTCACACTGCAAGAGAGATTTCTCAGTGAAGGAGTAACAGCAGATGACATGTTCAGCACACAAATATACACAAGCTCTTTAATGCAGGAAATGAAGCTTATAGTTTATAAATTTTATTTCATGTAGGTTCCTTTCTCTCCTTTTTAAATATAGAATCCATGACAATATTACTTTCAAGATATGAATGATCTCACCTGAAATTCTGCTGTTTTGGGGTTTGCTATGCGCACAGCGTTTGTTGCAGAGATGTCTGTGCCAAGTTTATCTGCAATATCTTCTTGAGAACACTGAAAATGAGACAAAAACCCATCAAGGTCAAGTAGCTAAAATAGACAGTAAGCCAGTGATGAAATTTGATATAAAGAATGAACAATGGAATTGTAGCACTGCCCCATAATATATGCTCTCACGTGTAACACTCATAACACAAATTAAGCCCTAGTCTTAAGACTAAGTAGGCAAACAGGTTTATTTACAAATGCTAATTACAAACCAAAATAAAGCTAGGTTAAGGAAAAAAAAAAAAAGCTACTGTTTATTTAGGCTTCTGTCATGGATTACTGTCATTTATTTTAAAATCAGGCTCAGATTCTGCACCCTGACTTGCAATGGGTGAAGTATTTTATTCTGAAAATAGCACTTGTAAAGGGACTGGTATCTGTTCTTTCACAAAGTAAGACAATCCCTTGAGGGAAACTTCCAGACTGTCTATGAAAAACAGCTCATGTGGCCAAGCCTTCAATTTTCAGAGCTGCGTAAGATTCTTGTAGTTTGCTCATTTGTTGGAGTTGGAGTGTTTTTAAAGTCCCTACTCTAAAGGTGTATTTTTAAGCTGGTCAGTAAAACAATATGCATTCACTTTATCAGGCTCAGCCAATGTCTGTGCATATACTGCAAGAGATGCTACTTCTAAGATCCACACTCAGATTTCCAGAATTTACAGCTTTATTAGAGCCATAAAGAAACCAGTAGCACACTAGGGAGGTGATTGAGGATTTACTTGTGTACTGCAGTCTCCCAGAAGTGTTCCCTTTGCACTGGCAGCACTCAAAAAGTGTGTTGATAGACTAACTGTGAGAAAAATGAGTAGATGATACAACAAAAAAAATCCCAAATAACACAAGGAATGCTGAACTTAGGAGGAGAGAACTGTGTCAAACAGTTTTCAGATGTATATCTGAACTACAGCACGTTACTGTGATTTAAGTAAATGCATTCTGGCTAAACTGGAGCTCCTCACAGAAGGCAACGTTACTGTGTACAAGGGTAATTTGGGGCTCTAACCAAGAAACAGACTGAGTGCACAAACACATAAGCAGTGTTTGTCATATAACACTGGGGTACAGAACTGTAGCCTAAATTATAGTTATCATAGTCATAAGCCTCACACTGGTGTTTTGATACAGTGTTGGGGACTCAGCAGACTGTGGCTTTCATCCTGCCACAGCAGAAATACAAACATGAAATGTGATATCATGATACACTGCATGACCTTCAAAAATTCTGCTGTTTCAGTTCATAAGGGTTCTCAGTTGTAGCAATGTAATATATTAAATGTTTCAAGCATATTACCTATTTGGTGCTGAAAAAAAATGAACTGCATTAATGAGTAAGGAAAAACTTTAGAAGTTTGACTACGTTGTATGAATTATTTCTTCAACATGGTACTACCACAGGTCTGAATACCTGTCAGATATTAGCACTGCAGGAGGTAATACTACTTGTAGTCCTGGTTATATAAATGAGTTAATAACCAAATATTAAGACTGGAATATATTTTTCAGAATGAGACCAAATTTTGCTTTTGAAGCTCTGTGAAATCTGAAGGTATTAAAATTTTATTTAGTCCATTTAAATTATCAAATTTGGTTGCAATAGCTGAACTTTTCAACTACCAGAAGTGTTTTAGGAGCCTGAAATGCTGCATCTTAAAATATTTGAGTAAATTGTCAAAAAATAATCTGTGAGCAGATCACTCTCTCTTTTAAGAGGTTGTGCACTTTCAAGGATTTTTACTTCTGGCCATCTAGTAAGTTTTACATTCAGGAAGAAGTTGAGAAATTCCACTGAGATTTTAATAGAATATGTGATGGTAGCTCCCCATATGCTAAAATGTACACAAATTGGACATTTAGGCAAAGGCTTTGAGCAGATCTTGCAACAGAAAGGATTTTTTAAAATGTATAATATATTTTCAATAGCTGACTATGCCAGTCTCTACGTATGGACAGTTACCCTATACATTTGGAGGGCATGGGAGTATACTTAACTTTTTTGTTTTTAATAGTAGATCTCTGGCAGGTTCCCTGATCCAGTTCACAGCTAAAGGGTATGAGCAAGTGGCCATGATAAAGATGTTGTTTCCTACCATACATTCTATTGTAGCACAGCAACCCTGCTGTATAATTTCCACAGTACAAATTATGCCAGCTGTTAGAACTGCAGTGGCACTTGCTGCTGCAGAGTCCTAATTCTTGGTCAAAGACTACTGGCATGGCTGTAACAAATAATACTTAAAACCAGTGATAACAAATACAGATAAAAAATACAGAATTGTTATCTATATTCAAAACCCTACCTGTGGTGAAATTTACAGAGGATGTCCCCTTAGTGTCTGTGAATTGTAACTTTTTAATGGGTATTCTTAAAATAAACTCTTTGCAGATTGAATTATCTAATGCAAGAAATCGTGGGCAAGTGACAATACTAAAGAAAAATATAGAAACAGGGAAATCTCAATACACTGTAGTAATACCCACCAGCAAGTACTAAATTTTTATGTTGGTTTTCCAGATTATTGAACTACGATGAATTTCACATCTGGTGACCAAAGTCTTGAGAGAGATTTGCTGTCTTACAATTTCATCCTATCAAGTTAACTAAAACCAGTCTCCTTCAGCAGTTATTTCCCTCTCTATACTTAAAACTAACTGCCACATTAGCAGTGACTCATTTCATTTTTCTGACCTACAAACTCACCAAATACTACACTATGATTCCAAAGCCCTAGTAAACAATCAGCTGCCAAAACAGGACTGGGTAATACTGGTACGTTTATACAACATATCCTCAGACCATCCTCTGCAGTTTTGATTGCATCACTGTTCCAACATGCAACTACGGAAAATATGAAATCAATGTAATATACCAGGGCAAAAGTGAGTGCTTCAGTGAATCCAGCAGCTGCCAAGTCCAGTCTCAGAAGTTCTGCGAGCTTATTGAGGGGGAGCTAAAATGAAACAAAACAGTTTTCAGCTTCCATCTAAAAGCATTTTGCTATTCTTTCCTGAGGTGGTTCTGCCTGTTACATGATGGTGAATTCACTAGAGAAGGACTATGCTTGTGTGCTTAAAATTTTTGAAAGCATTAGCCAGCTGCCTTTAGGCTTGCCTGAGGAAATGAATCTCCCAATTAGAGATTTAATACGGGCTCCCTACTTAAACCCTGTCTTTTTTCAAGTACCAGCAACCACTGGTCTAAGACTTATTCAAATCAGTGGGGCATCTGTTTTGTATCCCATCCATGGTAAATACTTCTCAAGGCAAAGCATGTCAAAATATTTAATTCCTAGGTTCTGTTTTCCCCAAAGCCCTTCTGGCATGCAGCAGTCATTTACTGACAACAGAGCATTCATTTGAAGGGGCAATCTTACTTGATTAGCTATGGTGTACGTTTTCGGAATCACCATCTGAATGTTGTTATAACCATAAGCTATTGCTGCATCTTCTACGATATCACAGGCATGGATAATGTCTGCTCTGGTAGGAGGGATTTCAATCTCTATATGGTTCCCATTCCCTGTGACGTGTGACTTCAAACACATCCTAGTCAGCAGCTTTGCCAGGCTCGATGGAGTTTCACTGAAACAAAACAAGAGAGTGGAAATTTATGGGTTTTGCACTGTATTGACTGGCTTTGTAAAGTAATCAATGTTTCTTCTGCATTGCCTCATATCCTGAAAAATCTGCAAGTGCTTTATGGACTGTACCTAGACTTAGCATTTAAACAGAACCAGCTCAGATTCTCACTCATGAGATGGCCATTTTTCTTTACTTCATAACAGTTCTGTGAAGCCATAAAGAATCATTCCCTGAAAGCAGGGGAAGAACTCTTAGACTTGATCTAATTACCCAAGATAACCCCTGAATTTTCGATAAATTAAAAAAATCACATAGTCTAAACATTTTTAAAACAATGCAATAATCAATGTCTTCTAGTACCTTTGTCATGGTTAATATAAACAGTTTTCATTTGCAGTAACCCACCTGATTCCTATTTTCTTGTTAATGTATTCAGGTTTCACCTTCTCTGTTCGATAAGCCAGCTCCTAAAAAAAAAGACAAAGATTTTAAGCATACACAATGCCTCCATTTCTACCTAAGAGGATTCAATCTTAGTAATCTAGCTTCTAATTGCTATACTAAAATGACACCCAAAGAAGACAAATGTGGAATATTGGGCTAAATTTAGCATTCTAAAGTTAACAGGATTGTTGAAAATATACTCTAGTATGTGATGCAAAAGCTGTTCTTCGTTAAGCTGGAAGGGTGAATGCAGCATGAAATCCCCGTTATTGAAACTTCCGATAATTTCTGATATACACGAGCAACAGAGTCACTGAAAGTTTCTGGTGACCAGTTGATCCTAAGTCAAAGACCTAAAGCACAGAATGGTCATGCATGAGATCTCATGGTCTTGTACAGGTCAAATGACTTTTAGGAGGAAAAGGAAAGAAAACTTTCTATTTCTTTATTGGCACACAAATACCTACCAGTATTTTACTTAGCAAGTGTGCAACGTATTTAAGGAAGTTATTTTGTCTCTATTTAAGTATTTCATGTGTTTCTAAACTTCTTGATATACAAATTCTTAAAAATCATAGCATCTGAAACTTTGGGGATTTTTTCCTCTATTTTATCTAGGGAAGCTGCTTAGGTTACTGGAGAGATTTCTATTTTGTTGGCTATCTTTTCAGGATTTTACATCTTTCCTCTGGTGATTAAAACTGACATTGTGAAAAGAAAAAGCTAAAATGACACTAGAAAACCTCCCAGCAAAAATAAGTTTCTTTCCCTCCAAACAGTCTGTACTTGCTTGATATATCCGATTTTATGAACTCAACCAGATCTGTCTTCAGTTACTTTCAGGAAACAGCAGGAATTGCTTTCTTTATACTTATTAAGAGAATAAAAATGTTAAGACTCCATTACTGCAAAGAGGTCTGTCTGGGGCTCTGAACTGCGCTTGAAGTCAACATTCTGCCTTAAAGACCTTTACATAGTTGGTGTCTGTAAAGTGAAAGACTGAAAAATGCAGTGTTACAAGGTTATTTTAACTGAAGGGCATTAAAGCTTCCAGATCTGATAAGTATATTATGCTGAGGCTGATTTCAGTTGTCCATAGGCTTTAAGGCTGAAGGACCTCTTCCTGCATTAATTTTTCCCGATTTGGAACACGTAGGTTTTAAAAGCTTTAGACACAGATTATGACCTTTGATTGCAATCTTTACTTGTTCCTGAAAAAGTTCCTATCACATGCACTCTAAACCATAACAGTGTATTTTTAACCTCATCATAATTCAGTGGAGCTTCGGAATGAGCTTCCTAGACAAGGAGAAGCTGGAGCTGGAGTTAATTTTTGTGGGGTTAGAGAAGGCTCTGGCTCACTAATACAGAGATAGTGCCAAGCTGGGTCTTTACACAGCATCCCAGAACCAGCACATGCTGCCACTGCAGAAAAAGAAAACAATGTCACTCTTACCACTTACTTTATTTATTTTGTGTAAATAAAGCCCTTTCCCTAAGGACACGATATCCTAATGCTGTGCTTACCGGATAGATGTGGGTCTTCCCATTGGGATAAACCACTTCTGCTGCTTCAACACTGAAAGAGAAAGAAAAATGTAAGTAAAAATGTTTTTAACACATGGCCCAAATGTAATGTCTCTGCCTGGAGATTTATACTCACGTGAATGGCTTCTCACAATATTCACTGAACATTGTGACTATAATATCAAGAACAATTTTTGCCTACAAAACAAACATAAAAATCACATTGAAGTCTGTCATCTACTGTGTTCAAGTAGACAAAATATCTTAACGAAGAAACAGGGAAAATATCTCATCTTACACCCTCTTCATTCTATTCTATTAAATAATCGCTAATTCCCTAGCAGTGTAGAACACTAGATTGAATTTTAAAAAACATTTTCCTTCTGATGCAGACATTTGTGCAAAAACTTGAAAATCTTTGGTTTTCAAGGTTCTGATGGATTTGTGTATCTTTTCTAAACTCTGTTCTTTAGAAACACGGGGTTTTTATTACCATTTGGATCTGGGTCTTCCTAACCCTCTGTCTAATTAGTCATTTTACTGAAGTTCAAGTGAGAATGGAGAGGCTGAAGGACTGTGCATTGTTTAGCAGTACATTATCAAATAACCTCGTCTGCGAATTTTTTTTGTTTTACTGTTAATATTTTAAGAGATTAGCGTAATGGAACTTAATAATGAGATTCAGATGAACTTCTCAATCTACAAAGGGGGTTTTTTTTGATGCCTAACAGTGTTATTTCCTTCACGTATACAGAACAACACTGTATTCATTTTTACTATCAAGACAAGCATTAGCAAGAAGCAGTTATTTATTAGTTTTTTGAGAAGCCACTTCCCAACATGTAAATTTATTTGCATTGTTAACATGTCATTGTGTAGTAGGGCAAGTTAAAAGCAGTTTTGCTCTTAAGCATCAAGCTACATACTTTTGGGAAACTATCAATGAATGCACAACCTATATTCAAGAACAGGCAATTATAACTCCTAGGCTTTCATGCTTCAGCTTTGAGTTACAGAATTTGCATATGGAAAGACTTGAATTTAGCAATTATTTGCAAAGCATCCCTGCTTGAAAAAGATAACTATGTAGAAAAATTGTCGACTTTCTTCCCTCAGCCCAAATTTGCAGTAGGAGACAAAATGAATCTTTACAAAGAGTATTCTGCCAAAACAGGCAGTCTCTTTTGAGCCTCTTTTCAAAGCCTTTCAGATTTAGAAAAAGTGCTCAACGGGAACAAAGAGTCTCTAATTTACTTGAATTATTTTCTCATACTAGTTGAACACTTAGTGTCAACATAAAGATACAGTAAAATCAAACTTCAGTGGAAACACAATGCTATCTGTAGAGTAAGCCTGAAACTGTGTCAAGGGAATTCCACACTCCTACAACTTTTGTATTGGAAGGTTGGTTCCATACAGGAAGTGCCTTGCTGTTGTAGGTCTTTGTATTGGAGCTCTATTATCCAAAGGGAAAACAATTATATTAATGCATATCAAAAGCTGGAAAGATTTACCTTTGTAATATCTGTGCCTGTACATTCAATAAACACATTTCTGGTATTTAGGCTTATTTTTGTATGCTCTCCTAAAACACGCGAAAACAAAAACATGTTAAGAAATATTAGTTTTATTGCAATAACACTGATACTCATTTTGTGTTAGAAAGATCATTGTCATCTTCCACAGCTTAAAAAACCCACTATCAACTGCACCAACATTCACAGCTGTTGGCAGAATAGCAGTTCTTTTCATTTTTTAATTTATGAATCAAATAAAAGGAAAAAGACAGACCAGACACTCTGACTGGGTAACGCTTTACACTGCAAGACACAGGAATCTACAGGTATCCTGGCACTCAGCTGGAAAGCCAACTAACAGAACAGTGGCCATCTGCTGTTTAGGAAAGGGCTCTGCACTGCCACAGCAACCCATCTTCCCTGCGCTTAGTCTCACGTTTGCATCAGATGTGTGATGTGTCAATTTCTTGGGCAAGAACAAATGAAATGGTTTTTAAAAAGTGATTTAGGCTAATGACTATCAATAGCCATTCTGTGATGTCCTGACACTGCTGATACACTACAGGTTGCTCTACGGTTGTGATTTAGGTCCTAGTATGGGTCCCTTCTAGGCATGAGTTTGCTTTGTTTGTACTGGGAGTTATGACGTGTGCATTAAAGCACATCCCTGTTGCACTCAAAGCTTTTCTTGTCTGGAAGAGGCACCTGAAGTGTCTCCTTTGCAAACTGGATGCAAAGTCCCCCAGTAGTTGGCTCCCTACAAAAATGGGGTTTGTTAGTAAGCCACAAGCAATCTGGAGCAGCTGTACAGAGATCTCATTCTGCCTGTTAGGTACAGATGGGCAGTGCACACCTGGAGTGAATTCCATTGCTGGGAATCATGCAGGAATGGGCACACACAGTCCTAGAACTGTGTGGGATCATGCCAAATCCAACCTCTTTGTCCTTCCTGCCTTTCCTTGCACCGTTCATTAATGAACATGCACACCACCAGATGCAAAAGAAAGCATTTGGATATACATGGGAATTCCTGCTTCCTTTGTTTGACCCTGACTTAAGCTTCTCTGGTTTAGTTTCCTATCTGAGAAATTAGGTCACAGCTACACTGGAAGTTAGGTGCACCAGAGATCTCAGGACTGAGGGATCTTATATTCCCTAACAGCTGTGCTGTGTCTCTTTGCAGACGGAATGTATTCAGCCTCTCTGGACTCGCTTCAAAGCAAACACAACCCTTCACTTCAGTGCTTGTAGATAATCCAAACAACCAATACAGATGTTGACATTGCACTGTCTGTTTAAAAAGTACCTCTAACTTGGAAGCCTCTCTTGGATACTGTTCTCTAAAGCAGAGGAAGGTGTTAAATTTAGCTCAACCTTTTTAATTGAGAAAATATAAACAATATGCTGTGCTTATACATAGAACACACCCAAGTTGGAATGAGCCTAACAAAGAAGGATCAGGCACAGTGGTTGACACCACCTTCAATTCAGAACAGTTTTTGTTACCAGTCCCTGCCAGAGAGTTTGAGCTGCCTTTTAAGAAGATTTGGGTTAGCTGGATAAAGGTCTATGAGGAAGCATACATCCAAAGAGATTATCACTGCAGATTCACTGGTCAGTGTAGGGAAATTTACTGATTCCTGACCTATATTTCAGTATATAGGTAAAATGAAATATCTTTCTTCAAGGAGTAATTCTTGTCACGCCATTAAATGGCTTCAATAAACGTGGTTCTCAAAAATCACCCGTATTTTCTTTTGTATTTGGAGGAAACCCATGTTTAGAAACAATGCAAAATAGTCTAGACCGATTTATTATTTTTAAGCCATTAAAGTCTCCTGAAATCATTTGTGTGATAGCAACAGGATCCATAAAAACTAGTTCACATTGCTGGTAAGTTCCCTGCTGTGACCTCATAAAATGGAGAACAAAGTTGCAGTTACCAGTTACAGTTATCAGTTTACAAAATAATTTCTTGTTCTTTTAGCTAAACAAAATGCCTTCCTAACAAAAGTTCCTGTCACAAGGTACTTTGCTGAGTTGCAGAAGGGTATGAGAAGATAAATGCAGAGGTTTGCAGTAGGACTTTTACATCCTTCTGATGAAAATGAAAAAAAGGAACACTAGCTGCCTAGGGAGGGAGCAAAAATTTGACTACCTTTAAACAGAAAGAAGGAAAGAAGGCTATATGAAATTGTAAGTGAATCAATTAAGAAAACATAATAATCCCTACTACACATCAGTGTTTCTCTCAGACACAAATTCACACACAAAACAGCAGTAACAGTACAAAGCAGACACAAACTAATCTTACCATTGATGATTGGTGGCATGGAGAGAACAATCCCATTGCTGTCATAAATGATAGGATAACGTGGCTTGTTTTCAATCAGGTGCAAATAGTGCCGAAGGTGGCTGTCAGTCTGGAGAAACAAAGCACAGCCTGGATTTCATTTCAGCTCATAGGTGAGCTTCCACAGAGCCACAGTCCCTTGCCGAGTGATTATGGGGAATTTTGAAGGTGGGAAGAATTGGGTTAGAATTAGGTACTTTACTAGCAAAGGGTGTTTGCTCCCAGGAGCAGGAAAAATTTGAAATGAGAGAACTGGATTTCTGGTTTTCTTCAGAAGTATTGAAGATTATTTAAGGATTCTCTCAAACATGCGTAGGCCATGCAGTCCAAATGACACCCCTGTTCACCACAGCAGACAAACATTGCCAATATCCTTAGTCTACAGGAACTCTTCTTAAAAGCAATAAAAATTAGCACTACAATACTTTTAGTTATAAATTGCTGGATACTGACACATTTATACCTAAATTTGATTAAAATTTTACATTTGTTCTAATGACATAGGTATGTCCTGTACCAAAAACTTAATTTCCTTTTAGTCTCTCTTGTTTCTGAGCTCTTACTCTTTAGTCAGAGATACCTGAGGGTTTGTCTTATGGCCAGTATGTGTGTTCCAGCAGAGCTGTAAATTGTAATGACAGTGATAAATAGTAGCATTTTCAAATACTGTCATTGGAACTGGCCCACATAAACACTGTCAAATCAGACTTGATAGAATCTTTTCCTAGCATTTGCCTGGTTTCATCAGGATGTTGAGCCAGGAGCAGTGCCAGACTTCACTTGATAAATCAGAAGCTCACTACCAAACCCATCATTCTAAGAGTTGCTCTTAGCCCCAAAATACCACAATGTATCTTTCACAGACAATAAAAATAACATATTACCATGCATTTCTCATAATAAGCAAAATACAGAATGTTCACTGGCTGTGAAGCTACAGAAGATAACTGTGTTTTACTGTAAGAACTACTTTTAATAACAAGGTTATGAGAGATATTCAGCCTTGGAAATTTATCTTCCTGCCGTTAGTGCAACAAGTCTGAAAAATCTCACTTACCCTATACAGATCCATAATTTGTGAGGCTGTGTACTCCTTGGATTGATTCAAGGGCTTAAATTTAATTTCAGAAGGTGCTTTGGCTGTAAAAGTAAATGGACCCGAGATGGTGTCCAAGTCATGAGTACCTATTGCTACTAACGCTCTTTTCCTAGAAAGAAAGAAGGCAAAATAATGTTTTTACTAGTAATATTTGGAGTTTCTTAGAGCATGATGCTCTATACTTCTATGCATTCACAGAGCTTACTGAAAAAGCAGACAGATAATTTTGAGAAGCCTAGAAATTATTTCACTAATAACATTTTAATAAGTATTATTATGAATTACAACACAACTAGTCAAGACAAATCCAATGGGAATGTTGCTAAACACTTATGTCTCAGCTGTTGTGTGATCTGTAACAGTTATTTATGTTGAACAATATTGGCAGCAGACAGGAACAGGCAAGGAAATGAGAAGGATCAAGAGAGCTGCTATAGAAGATTTTCCTTGCCATAACCATAACACCTCTCTGCGATGGGGATATGCAGTCTTAACATGTGATAAAATCATACACACAGACACTATGCACTACTTTAAATTTGAGCACTAACCTGCAGATATTTTGGTGTAGTTTCTCTTGGAGGTCAATGAAACTGTCATAACGGTCCTTGGTAAAAGTGATATTTCGGAGGACAGCAGCTACAGCGTGAGGCCGGATCTGAGCAGTCTGCAATTTACAACAGCAGCATGCACATTTCAAGGGAGCATCTGAAACTTTGATTTGATCTGCTAATACCCAAAACAATTTGTCTATTGTTCCTCCCCCTCCTCTTTCCTAAGAATAGATCACAATGAGTAGAGGTATTTAAATTTCTTTAGCTCTTGCTCTGCATATAAGATTTCCAGTCTCCCTGCTCTTACAAAATTGTAGTGATATGGATCTTGCTGCTTCAGCAACTCTCAATACATTTACAAAGGTGCAGTAAACACTTTTACCTGTTCAGTGATAATCAGCCTCTGACCTTCACCCTCAGCTGGTATTATCTTTTCATACCTAGGGAGATTTATCCTAAAACAACAACAGAAGTAAGTCTGTAGCTGAAATGCAGGAAACTCTAGAAATGTAGCAGCAATTATACGTAGAAAACCTTCTTGGTCATGTTTCTTGGCATGTAATTAGCTAACTGTGCAAAACTTGTTTTTTATGGGATGGTAAACAGATTACTGAACTAGAAAGAAAGAACTCAACAAGTTAAAGTCATTGCAGAAAAGTGAAATAAATTATTTGGTTTGGTATTTACTACAAAGGATCACCAGAAAGTTTCTCTGCAGAAGCTCTTTACAGAGGATGAGTCTCAAATGGAACAGCAATTGAAAAGTTTTTAGAACAGATCCAAAAGCCAGTAACATTCTAGTCTAGTCTTTTAAAGTTATGCAATAGATCCTCTCCAAAGGAACATCTGACGCATCTGATCTACACATGAATCATACTCAAAATCCAAGCAAGCAGGAAGTTCTGTTTACTGACCAGAAATGGACCCATATTTCAACAAATAACAAACAACACAGAAATCCCACAAGTCTGCCTCACCTTTCCTTAAAGACCTGCAGTCCCCGGACCAATCCTTCCAGGCAAAGCAGATCATAACGGTTGGCAGGAACATCAATTTTATAGAGAATGACATCAGATGCACCCTTTGCCTTTTCTTCACCTTTTTCTTTACTTATAATGTCCTTCTCAGATGTCTGAAATTAAGCAAAAATGTTGTTTTAACCTAATATATCTTAACACTGACACGAGTATGACAGTGATATGACAGGAGAAACTGTTTTAATTAGAAGTTTAACAGTGTCACTTGCATTTATACAGCAAATGGACACACCGAATATGAGAAATTACATAAGACCTCAAACTCAGAAATTGTAAAGCAGGGTACCAAAAGAAAAATTCAGTAATAAAATTTTAATTTTAAGAAAAGAGATTAGAGAAGCAAGAACCTCCAGGCTGTCAGATCCCAGGAGAGATCTGAGACCTTATTTTTGGCAATAGATTGGCAAATGACTTGTCATAATCAAGTTTATTCTGAAATGAAGCACAACATATGATATTCAGATGTCTTTTGATAAATGTCATTAAAAGGCCAATAAATTAAAATTAAAAGGCAAAACCAAAACAGGTCTACTTGAACAAGATTTGCATGGACAGGGTTATCAGGGCTAGCAAATCTCCACAAATACAGAGTCTAAACCAAAATGTTAAATATGAATTAGTTACAACCCAGGTAACAATGTCCAGAACAAACATATTCTTTGTGGATATTGCACAGATGACTGCCTATCAAACAAAGTCAAACAGATCTTGTAAAATATGATCAATACATGGTCTATGGCCATATTTATGCTGCTAAATAAAACGGGGCCTGAGACTGAAGATCAAGTGGCACAGAGTGCTGACCTCCAGAAAGTACAGCAATATGCCATCTTGGAGTCTCTTGCTTCCAAAGCAGTAATTTTTGTATGTCTGAGGGATTTTTCCAGATTCAAAACACCCGTGTTAGTACAGTCCATTACAACACTGTTCCAGGGGATATGCTGGAAATAATGCTATACAAACTCTTACCAAATAGAAATGCTGTCAATACGCTTACAGCTAATCAAAAAGCAACAAAAAAAAAAAAAAACGTTACTTACAATTTCATCAAGCTCCAAACCAAACTCAAAGCAAAGCTCATCAAATTCTTCATCCGCTGTGAAGGAAGAAGGTGAATTTTAGTTAATAAGCAGACCTCAGACCTAATTTTGTGTGTGTCTGTTTGGAATGTTTTCAAACAAGATAACAAATGCTATTTTGAAGAAAAAAGGTAAAAGTAATTTAAAGAATTTTCCTTGTATTTGCATCTGAGTAGCAGCTTCTTTAGCACGTATTCAATTTATTGACGTGGTATTCTTACAGTCACAAGGGAGGGCTTCTGAGCCTTGGAGCTCAGCTCATCAGCCAAGTTTGTCAGAGCAACTCTGAACAGATAATGAAAACAGGAGAGAAAAACTGGGCAGCTTCTGCCAACTGCTCCTATTCTAACCAGTCAGGTTGTTCTACAGAGGTTGCATCAACTGCGCTGTAACGTGTGAGTAACACAGCCCTGATCTGACAATGGAGATTTGCACCGGGCTGTCTGAAGAGCCACAGCTCCTGCCTGGTCTAAACCACTGCACGTCCCTCAATGCTCCTTCAGCCGAACAGTTCTTAAATCTGCTTCCTGAGCCACGAAGGAGGGACTGATTAAACCCACGCTATTCACTGCTCGCTTTGCCTGCTCCCACCTCTTATCTCTCCTTCTTGATTCAACCAGATCCTAAAACAGACAGTGAAACTCCAACCAGAAACCGCGATGTGGGGACGCGTGGTTGCGATTTCCCGAGAGATTTGGGCTCAAGCAGTGCGTGTCGGAGCAATGGGCTGAAGGGGCCAGGGATAACACGTGGCTGAGCCTGGCGTGCCATGAGCTGCCGAGGAGCAGGCGGCAGGGGAACCACCGGCGGTCTGAGGCCTGGGTTTCCCCGACGGTCCCAGCGCAGCCCCGGGACATGGGACACGCGGAGCGCGGAGGGTGCGGCCGGCGGGACCGTGCGCGCTCAAGGCTTCGCCCCGGCCGGGGCGGGCAGCGGCAGAGGCGCCCCGGCGATGGCAGCGAGGCGGCCGCGGTACGGGGCCGGCGGACACTCACTGTAGGTCCTGCCCAGCGCCTGGAACAGCAGGTCCCGCTTCACGCTGACGGTCGGCATGGCGGCCCGGCCCGCACCGCGCCTGCGCCGGGAGCCCGCCAGGCCCCG
>VXAD01010092.1:2253257-2301769 GCA_013399195.1 Dicrurus megarhynchus
CGGCCGTGGGGCCGCTGCGCCCCTGTCTTGCGCCAGGGGAGGGGGCGGGCGGCGCGCCGAGCCCCGGCAGCGCGGCGGGCAGCTACGGCAGTGACATCAGCGCGCGGCAGGGACCCCGCGCTGCCGCCGGCGCTGGGCGGGCCCTGTGGGACCGCGAGTCCCGGCGGTGCCGCTGTCCCCGTCCCTACGTAGGGACCGCAGGTTCCAGAGCTGTCCCTGTCCCCGCGCGGGATGGTGAATCCCGGCGCTGCCGCCGTCCCCATGGAGAAGGGGGGAGAGGGGGTGTCAGTTGGGGCAGCACTGTGCAAGTTTCGGGGGGTGTTCTCTGTTTCACTCCGAAGTTTTATTTTGACGATGCCTGTCACGAACACCCCGGGCGAAGCGCCGCGGGCGGGAGGAGGCTGTGCGTGTGTTGGTTTAATTAGAAACGAAAGGCTTGACGCCAAGCATTGCAGGAACTCTTAAGTTCTGGGTCAGCTCCATAAGCTCTTTAATGGTAAGAGCCTTAAGCACTCCCGGGAGCGCCGAGTCTCCGGCCGCTCCAAGGGGAGCAGCCCGCCCGGCCCGCCGGGGCAGCGCAGGTGCCGGGTGTGCGGACGCATCTGGCTCCGCAGGCGCGGGGCTCGCTCCGGCAGAGCCGCGGTGCCTCCGCCCGGTGCCGTCTGTGCAGAGCGGGAGCAGGCGCGGCGCTCCGGGCCGCCTGTGTGAGGAGGGGGTGTAGCAACCGCCAGACCCCGCAGCCGCGCCCGGGCTCTGCCCGCTCCTGCTCCAAGATCAGGTTTCCCGCGGCCGGGGCGGGCGGCACCGCCTCCCCGTCCCCGCCTGCCGGGCCCGCGGCCGTGGGCAGCGCCTCCGTGGGCCNCAGGTCCGTGCCTGCCACACTGCTCTCCCGCCGTCAGCATGAAGGTCGAGTTTGCCCCCATCAACATCCCGCTAAAGAGAAGGATCCAGACTGTCGCCGTGCTGCAGTGGATCTTCTCCTTCCTCCTGCTGGGTAACAGCCTTCCTCCTTCCTGCCCCTGCCCCAGAGAGAAAAGGGCAAGAAGCGGCTTTTTCCGTGCCCGGCGTTACCCGTGGGTATCGCTCGGTGCCAGCCCGTGGCTCCACGTGGGTGCCGAAGCGGTCGGGGGCGAACAGCTCCCCGACGATCCCCGGGCGGGCAAGAGCATCGCACTTCTTTCTTCCCTGAAAGCTTTGGATGGCTTTTCCTCTTTTTGGGGGGTCTATTTCTTTCTATGGCTTCTTCTTCAAATACGATCCTAAAAAGCTGGTGTGTGTGGTTCCTCGTTGAGGCACCCAGTAGGTTTCTGACAGCGACTTTTTTATTGAAAACGAGCATAAAGTCTGGTACATGACTAATGCTGTTTTCATTTGTAATTTCATAAAATAACTTTATGTGCTGTAGTTAAATAAAAGTCTTATTTAACAAGGTGATGAAAATTAATGGGCATTGTCAGTGAATTGGCTCAAATGAAGACACTTCTATAAAAATATCCTCACTGACTTTAAGAAAGTGTTGCTAATTCTAATTGGTAATCTTTTTCCACTGATTGTTCCTCTATAATTAATGTTCCTAATATCTTAATAGACACCTATCACTAAGCACCTTTTCACTGCAGCAAATCTTATTCACATGGGTAAGCGTCTTGAACTTGATGAAGTGAATCACTTGATAAGGTAAGATAAGCCTTAACTCTATGAGACTAAATCCATGGATTGTATAAATTGGGAAGTGGTTATTGAATAGTCTCTTCTGAGGTACAGAGCCACTGCTTGCCTGTGTATTACTGGAAATGCTGGAACACTTCATGATCATCTATGCTCTAGGATTTACAAGGAGAAAAGGAGTGTGCACATATCTTCCTTGTATGTCTTGCAAGTATATTATCCTTCAGATGGTCTGATGTCTTTCAGATTGTTTTTTTTTAGGTTGTTAGACCACACATGAAAGATTTGGGGGAAGTATGGAGGGTATGAAGCATCTTCACAGTTTAATCAGTAGATGTTCTGCTACCTCTAAATTATATGTTGTTAAACGATAAACAGTTTATGTTTGTGGCCAGATTGTAAATAGTCTGTACTAATAATTTTCTGTTATTTAATTAGGTCTTGGCATGAGCCATTATTCTAGTCTCATAGTGCAGTGGAAGTTCAGGGGCAGTGGAAGAAAACAATTTTTTTTCCTAATGTAGCACTGCCGCAGAAAACCACATGTTTCTGTGCTTACTAGAAGTGGTCGGGATGCAGAAATTCCTCCCTCTGTAGTTTAGCGGAAGAAGTAGGCAGCTGTCTTCTGCAGCTGGGAATGCCAAGGAAAATCAACAAGGAAATGATCTTATGTCTGGTTATGTTGAGTATAGTGAGTTCATGTGATCGTGATCATGAAAAAATCAGTTTGTGAGAATGCTTGGTTAACAATTTGATTCTAATAATAATTATCTGTTTGTGCTTCATGGGGATGTTTAGAGCTGGCCAAGGTGACCTTGTCATTTCGTAGGCAGACACTGTCAGTCATAGGGCAGCCAGTGATCTGGCCAAAAAGTTTCACTTAGCTGCAGGAAAATTGAGGTGGATGAATCCTAAATGACTTAAAGCAGTGAGAAATGGGCTGGTTTCTGATGTTCTGGACTGCCCCTATGTCTGGATTTTCCAGCTTTTTTTTTTTTTTTTTTTTTTTTTTTTTTTTTTTTTTTTTCTGAACAGATGTTGCTTGTTTGTAAGCTTTTGAATTCAAAAGTGACACTTTCAAATCAGGGAGAGGGTGCCCCAGTACGAGTGAAATACTGAGTTCATCACAGAATAGATTGGAGGTTTAGGCATTCTTTGGGGGTGTGTGTGTGGCTGGAATGAGTTTATGCCAAGCATGATCTTACATTGATTGTCTGTCTTGTGTTACATATCTGCATGTGAAAACTTGAACAGATAATGCCCTATGACAACTAATGATTCATGATATAAATAGAGGGATTCTGTTTAGAGCAGTGAATAAATGGGGTACTGGCATAGCTGCTAAAGTTGTCCATCTAGGTATGTTGTAAGGTGCCATATCTTAGTAAAGTGAACTATAAGACTAACAGATGAAGTAAGATAACTCTAAAAATTAGTGTCCTGAATGACAAAAGCTGAACCGGTTAATGATATGCTTCAGATCTGGGGAGTGACATGTGAAAAAGAGATTTGGCATACTGAGTAAGCTGTAAGGAGAATGTGAGTCTATTGCAATTTAGAATTCACAATGTGGCTTGGATAGAAGACTCTTGGTTTTATCTTCCTGGCTGAGAAATGTAAAAAGCCCTTGCTCTCCAGGCTTGCTTTGTTGTAATGCTGCATGGTTTTCTGAGGCTGTGGAATTGATGACTGAAAATGCACTCTTGCTTGTGCGACCCACAATCTGGCCTGAAATACAGACATGCAATAGTTGTTGAAGCCTAAATCTCATCCCCACTGTAGAAAGAGCGAATCAGTCAACAGATACTGAAAAAATATCAGCAGCAACCTGGTACAATAAAGTTCTGCTTCTTCATGCAGTGTACCAGCTTGGGCTGGATCTGCACTACAGATCTATTGCTTCTGCTGTGCAGCGTAGGCAGAGTAAACACGCCTCTGTCTCAAAAGAGCTTTACAGATGTGCACAGAATTTCATTATATACAAAAGGAACCTCTTTAAAATTCTGGCTGTAAGTTCCTGTGCTTCCTTGTTCTGCACTTCAAGCTGCCAAAGTTCACCCTCAAAGGGAAAAGACAAATTTTCCTTGTAACAGTGATTTGCCTGTTCATTGTCCAGGGGCATGACACCAGAAGCAAAAATAAGTTCTGAAATACTGGGATGTGTATGTTTCTGGATTTTCTGGATGAGAGAAATGCTCATTAACAGATTCCCACGATGTGCTGGCTGAAAATGCCATATGGCTTAATATCTTATGTTCTCCAAGTGCAGCAGACCAGAAAAGTTTGGGTATAAGTTCCGTGAAAGAGGAAAGTGTTTTAACTGGGCTTCTGTCTTTTAAAAGACAAGTATTATCAGTCTTCAGTCCAGAAAACTAAAGCTGTTAAAACGGAAAACTGGCAAATGCTAAAATCATGCTATTTCTCACCGTATTAAGCACAAATCCAAAACAGCTTCAGGCTGAAGCACAATGTCAAGCCATTAGTGTTATACTGCTGAAACAGCAAATACATGAAGTTTTGCAATTTCATGGTACCTACTTTGGATAAAAAGCCAAACCGGACAATTTTTTATAGATTTTTTTTATGCTTGTAATTACTGTTATTAGAGATTCACTGGCTTGGCCAGGGGCAGACAGTCCTGGGGCAGGTCTGGCCCTGTTCTGAGCTCGTGCAATGCCCACACCGTGTCTGCCTTGTGAGGCTGTGTGCTGTCTGCTCTTGATCACTCCGTGCCGTTGTCCAACACTACCCCAGGCAGAAAGTCACCCAGAGAAATGAAATCTCCAAGCCTGTGAGTGCTGCTGGACTGACAAAGCAAAGAGGTTACACAACCCCCATTTTTGTATCATAGGTTTCATGGTGCATGTGCGCTAAAGAAATTGTCACTGCCAATGAGTGCAACAGATGTGCTTGGTGTTTGCAGGAAACCTTTGTTTTTAAGCTTGGAAATATTTTTCTTAAGAGCTTTGAGTTAATTTTGCTGCATTCACCAGTATGTCTGATATCCTCCTATTGGGAACAGGGGTAGGTTTTCTGTTTCTCACGCAGCACACAGCAGTTGAGCATTTATCCTTGGTGTGTGAGCTGTGTGCCTCAGTACTGCACATCTCTCAGTGAGGTTCAGTTTGTATCAGGAGGTGAGTAGTACCCAGGCAGGAGGTAGATCAAAGGGTTCTTTTAAAGGCAAAACCTTTAAACAAAGAAAAATCAGTGAGATTTGGTTGAAGTGCTGTTTTCCCAGTGCTTTAGCCTTTTGTTTTCCTTTCTCTCTAATGTACACAAATCAAATGACAATATTTTTGAAGAAAATAAAGCTAGAAGGTGAGTTGGTGAGCTATGTTCCTGCTAAATTCTGTGCCCCTTACATGAAAAGGGACAGTGGAGTTTGAGCATGTACAAAATCGAATGCAAAACGGTAACTTGAATGGAGTGGTGGTGTCTTGGGCCAGACAATGAGAGAGGGAAATGAGAGTTTAACCCTACAGCAGGGATACCAGAATTTTTCCTAGACAAAAGGAGATGGTAGGGGACAATAGTGCATCTTCTAAGGCTCACTTTTGGGGCCCAGCAGTGTCCCTGGTCTTCTCGCTGGGGGTTTAGGAAGTGACTGTTGTGCAGGCACTCCTGTGTTTATTTGCAAAACCCTTAGTAATACAAAATCAATATATAATATAAGGTATACTTTAATGTGCACAAAGCCACAAAATAATATGCCGAAGACATTGGTATATATTAAACTACATCCTGTTCTCTAGTGATTAAACTTCTGTCCATGTAGGATGGAGCAGTCTGTTAACTGAACTTGCTGGAGACAGTTTTGAGTTGTGGATCTGGCTTCCCCAAAAGAATAGAAATGATGAAACATTTGCCACAGAGTGAGAGATTGCTGCTGGAATAAGAAGTGATTTCTGTGTTGAGAAAGCAGGTGTCAGTGTAATATGCTAAAGCAATTATTAACCTTTCCTGCAAACATGCCATGATGGTTTGTTATCTGGTGCTGATTTAATTCGTCAGCTATAGCTGGATAACTAATATGGTTTTGTTCTTCCTCAAAGCCTTTTTAAAAAAACTCTTTTGATACTTAAGAAAACTCAGCTAAGCTCCGCGAGCCTTTCCTAGCAAGCTGGCTGGTATTGCTGCTTGTTTTTGAATACTCTGTGTTCATCTATCCATGAAGTTTATTGGTGGCCTATGGGCAGGAACTGAAGTGTGATTGCAGAAAACAACAGGGTACTGACTGACTAGTATTTCTGGGAATGCTGCCTCTGTTTACCTACACCTTAGGGAGGGAATTTAACCATGTGTCTGTGTATATTTGTTTGTATTTCTCAAAAATAAGAAGAAAAACAGCTCTGCTGTGTCAGGCCAGAGATCCTGTATGTGAACATAAGTGACAGTGAATGCCTAAGGAGAAAGAAGTGGGAAATATGTAGACTAAATTTGGCATTCTGTCTCAGGACTTGGCAGTTAGTAACTTGGGGATTTATGGTATCCAGACCACTCTACCTCCAAGTCAGTTGTGTGTAATGCTCTGTATCTCTAGTTTATCAGTATTTGCCAGTGGAAGGTCTTCGGAACTGGAACCAAATTTCAGCATAAACAGGCCTCCAAAGCTTGGCATCTGGGCGTTTATGTCTGTTATCTCAGCACTGTTGAGATACAGCTTCCTTGATAGGAAGGCTCAGATATCCTTGTGGCTCCCAGTTGTAACCAATAACCTGACAAAGGCCCTCAAAGGAGACTGATACATATTCAACAAATGCTGGCTGCCCAGCCACCTCAGTTCTGGACACGGCTACCAAATGCCTGGGGATGCCAACAGTTTTCCAGTGCAGTTAGTTTAAATAAACTCCCAGCTGTTTCTTTGCTGGGCAGTCCTTATCTGCCATGGATAAAAAGTGTCAGCAGGTTTCTGTGTTACTGGTGGAAAACTGTATATTGACAGAATAGCACAGAGTAGTAGGCTTTAAACAGGACAGTACTAACATTATGTCTCCATTTCTTTAAAAACAGGCTTTCTAGGTAAAAGCTGCAGAGCAATACTCTGCAGAGGCATGAACTTGCTTACTGTGGCTTTGGCAGGCTGCCTGTTCTCAGGTGTTGCCTATTGTCTCACGTTTTACTTTGGTGGGAATACTGGAGTCCATTGTAGTTGTAGTACTTCATTTGAATTTCTGTCATTTTCTTCATGATATATATAAATAATTTAGAGACTATTTTCAGAAATTAAGGCTGTTTAATTTTTTTTTTCCTGCATGAAAGTATCCTGTAAGTGGGGAAAAGAATTTTTTTAATGCCAAAATCAACTAATCAGTGGTAGCTTGAGGGATAATTGACAGGAGCAAACGTTCACTAGGGATGAAAACATCACTGTAATTCTTCTGTGTTCCCTCCAAAGTTCTGTTCCCAACCCAGCTCAGAGACATTGCTGCTCTGAAAACTAAGGATGAGACAAGCACTGTTTTGTTGTAGATACATCAACATGGTTGTTGAAGAATGTAATTTTTCTTTTTGGTTTTTTTTTCCCCCGTGTCCACAGATGTAAGAAATGAGCTTTTCACCCTGCTTTGTGTATTGGTACACACATGTACTCATAAAGCCCAGGGAAGGGCAATGCTAAGAATCACTTCTCCACCTGTGTATTCACTAGGATGCCGGGGTAAAGATGTTTTTTTTTACCATGTCCTTGGTGGGAAGAGGTTCAAATTGCTGAACACTGAATGTCTCCAGTTCATTTAAGACAGAGCAGCATAATGTGTTTAGAGAAACCTTTGCTAGTGGTATGTGGGACATGGCAGGAACTGGCTCGGAGCTGTCCTGAGTTGCTGGGCAGTCCTGAGGTTTTGGAGTGAGCTCCTTTGCATGGTTTTTGGAACACTGCAGAGAGCCTGAAGTGCTGCTTGGGGCGAGGCCAGCACCCCTGGCACCAGGGACACACCTGCACTGCCCAGGCATGCTGTCCATGACTGCTCTGAGCATCATGGGAGCCTTCTCTTCTAGGGACAACCTTGCATTCGGTGGCTTTCACAACAGATATTAATCAAACATTTTTGATGCCTTGGTAACTCCAAATGCATTTGAAGCTTCTAATTTCCAGATTTAACCTGTGCTGTTTTCCTGCTTCCTATCTCTATTTAACTATTTTATAGATTTGGTGCCCCCAGCTGCAAACTCAGAGCCTGTTTAATGATTGAAGAATCAGGTGTACAAACATCATTGGGCAGGATGGCTGCCAGTGCTGGTAGCTAACACTACACAGAGTGGTTTTCATCAATTTGTTGTAAAATATGAGTATCCATGAGTTGTAAATGGGAAATGGAGAAGTGACACATCAACATTGGCTCACAAACCCAATGTTCATAGTTCTATGGCAGTGATTTGTCTTTTAATCTATATTTCCTCCCCCTCCACCCCCCCGATCCAATATATCACAAAGATATTTTTCAAAGCTCTAATTCAAGTTCAACCAAAAAATTACGCTTAGAGCGTACACTGGAACTACACCCAAGGACACAATGATGCAGTAGAGTGACAAATCCCAAGTTATTCACCTTTTGTCCGGAATTTGTTTATGAATTTAGTTTAAATGGTTGCTGTTTATTTACTCACTGTCTTGTCTGAAGGAGAAAACATCAGGTTTGTGTTTATAGGCTCATTGGTTTTGAGTCATCACAGTTTAGCTCATCTTGCTGGCTGCTAATTCGTTGAAATAATTAGGAGGTAAGGCAAAAGGAATTTGCCTGCCATGTCTCATTGGGAATGCAGTAATCAACTTTGTCCTGCAAGATGCTGAGCTCCCCTTAGGAAGTGCTAACAGCGTACTTATCTCCCCATACCTTGCATGCACTCAGGAATGTGTCCTAGCTAAAGCAAAGCAGTGAGCTCGTTGATCTTGTGGATGTTTGTCTGCATAGGATTAAGTACTGCTATCTGGGCCTTCTCGCTGCTGATGTAATTAGCTCTCACAGCGAGGATGCTTTGCTACAAAGCACTTTTCAGCTGTTTGCTCGGGAACTGATAGTAAAAAGCCATGTGATTCTGTGTTAAAACAGCCATGTGATTCTGTGTTAAGCCAAAAGTGCTTCTGAAAGGAAGGGTAGGAAATATAACTACTTTACCAACTTTTGCATAACAGCTTGAAATTAATTGATTTATAGCAGCTAAAAAAAACTTCTCATACTTGTTCAAACTTAAACCAAGAACCTTGGCATCCTGTCCAGATTAGCCTTCCTAGAAATTTCTATAATTTCAGGATTTCTTTTTCGAGGAACAGGTAATGACTTTTCCTCAATAGATTTCTGTGCCCTATTTTGGACTGATGCTAGTGTGGGATTCCCTGTGAAATTGAGTGTTATATTTCACCTGTGTTATTTGTCCTGCATTAATGATATTCCTTAGAACTTGTTTCAGTTCTTGTGAGTTTTCCACATTGACTTGGAGGGTCTGTGGGCCTCAGTTAGCTGTGCTGTTTTTCAAGACCTCTTACTCAAGTGCTTTTCTGTGGAAGACTGGGGTTGCTTGTATGAGGAGGAAGCAGTGAGCTTCTGTACTGAAGAATGGAGTATCCTGGAAAATGGTAGATTTGATCCTGCTCCTGCTTTTGTTTATGGTCATTTCCTTCCCCCTTCCTCAGAGCAAATGCAATTCTTTATTATTCTGATTGTATTCCTGCTAGAAATGTGGATGTTCATCCTGTTCTTTCCTACTCACTCTAACCAGCAACTTTGCTTGCTCTGTCTGCTTCTGGATTCTGTGCTAGTTCTCAGTTGCCCCATGACAAGATATCCAATTCTATTCTGAAGGCACAGTCAAACTAGGCACACAAACAAGCTGGTTGAAGTTCAGAAGAAGTAAATATTCAGGTTGGAGGAAATGCAAGTCTGCCTGTAGACCAAGATCTCAATTTCAGCAGCTCAAAACCTGCTTAGTCTAGGGAATCTGCTGACTTTTCAACATCCAAGTAATATCTCTCTTGAATTGAGGCGATCTGAGCTAGGATGAGTGGTTTTACTCTTGGTTCATCTGTTTATTCTGAAGTTTTCAGTTCTGGTGATATTTACATTGTGTGAGCCAAATTATTGCCTGAAGTACTTCTATTGTTTCTTTTAAATTCTGCTCTATTTAGTGGTGTATTTAGCTCAGTATGTTTCACTGGTGTAACTTCTAGGACTTCATGGGATATTGCCCTCATGAAAGCCAGTCAACTGTGAGACACAAAGTACTGCTTCTGCATTGTAAAATATCTCTGAAAAACGCCGGCTTCCTGCAACTCTGCCCATTGAGTCTTCCAGTGAGAACTAGGTCCTGTTTTGCTTGCCATTGTATAAATTTGTGATGCTAAAGCTCCCTTGCAACCTGGACTTCAGCATCTGATCCATGAGCCTGCTGGGGTTTGTTCAGGAGGTGGCAGAGCAAGCAGGCTGCTGCAGGGGTACCACAGGGCAGAGAGCAGCAGGTCCTCCTCCTCAGACATCTCTGACCAGGGCTGCTCAACGTGCTGCAAGACTAAAATTCTGCAAGTTCTACAAAGATAAAAGTTTCCCTGAGTAATTATTTTCAAGGTTGAGCCCAAAGTAACACACTGTATTTAACCAAACAACTTTTTCTTGCTCTTTGAATTGCGTATAATAGAATTCTTATGTATCACTATTGTAGCACGATGTTACCCTTCTTACTAAATTGGGTTTGAAAGTATCAGGACTTACTTTTCAGCACTGAACTTTTTGACTGACATGTTTGGTGGCTGAAGTGGAACCTCTTCATGTTTTGGTCTTGTCTAGTGCATCTCCTTGGCCAGTGACAGCACTTTTGGCTGTAGAACTACCACCCCCATATTACAGGTAGAGAAGCTGAGAAACAGAATAAAAAATTATTTCCCAACACCCCTGTAATTAGAAAAGAGATGTTGCTATGGCTCCCTTTCCCTTCTTTTCTTCCGTAGCTTTCCTTTCTTCTCACTCCCTGAAGCGTTACATCCTTGTTAGCTCTTGCTGTCTCCTTTTATTTTGCCTTAGGTAAACCAGATACTCTCTACCAAACATCCAGTTGTTCAGTAGAGGGAGAAATAAAAGACTGAGGTGATACGCTCTTGTGTAACAGTGTAACAACACCCTGTGGAATAAGCTGAGTTCAACTTGCATGCATTTTGAGTAAATCTGTAAAAACATATCAGGGCTGGCCATTCGGGGTCTTAAAAGGACACAGATGTGATTAATGCTTGCTGTGTTTCCCTTTTTGTCTCTTGTAGCAGAGTTTTGCTGTGGATTCTTCGTGATCCTGATCCTGGGCAACTTCTGGTTCCTCGCTGTTCTGTACCTGCTGTGGCTCTACCTTGACTGGCAAACACCATGTGCTGGGGGCAGACGGTCCCAGTGGGTCAGAAGCTGGACTGTCTGGAAGTACTTCAGGGAATATTTTCCCATTCATGTGAGTAAAAGGTTTCTCACAAACAGCTTGAATAGCCATAAGCATGGGCAAACATCTAAGACTCATCTTTGGTAAAATTCTAATACTTACCCCAGGGTGAACTTAAATTCTTTTTAAAACATGGGAAATCTGAGATTTAGTGACAAAAGGGGACAGGGCCTTGTTTTCTGGTTGGACTGTTGGGTCACAAGGCAGTGCTTCAACACAGTAAAAGCTAGACATGATATCCTGACACATCTATTTAAGTTTTGTTTATCTGTAAAGCAGGACAGAAGTTTTAAGTGCTCAGAAGGAAATGCATTGTCGTTGCTTTTATGTCCTGTCAATGTGCAATCTCCATAGCTGTTGTTTTTGAGGTAAATATTATAATGCCCACCACTGACTCTATCTTTCAGCTTATAAAAACTTCAGAACTGAACCCAAATCACAACTACTTACTTGGCTTTCACCCTCATGGGGTCCTAGTAGCTGGAGCCTTCGGAAACTTTTGCACCGATCCTACTTTCAAAAATTTATTTCCTGGGCTTACTCCATATCTTCATATCATGCCCATCTGGTTTGGCTGTCCCTTCTTCAGAGAATACATAATGAGTGCGGGTAGGTAAAAGCAGAACGTCTCAGCTGTTGCTCCATATTTTAGCTTCTATTACAAATGCAGAGTCTGTTCCTCTACTTATATATGGTAAGTAGTTTCAGAATGATCAGTGTTGGTGCTAAATGTAACCTCTATTTTATGATGAACTGTTGTGGCAAAACAATTTGGAAAGTTTTATTAATAGTTTTGTAAACTATATCACTGAGTTGTTTTTCTGAAAAAAACTGCTGGTTTTCCTTTGAACTATGAGACAGCAGTCCAGAGTACCCATTATGTACAAGAAGAGAAGGGCATAACAATTTGTAATGTTATTTAGTTATTGGGCAGGCGCTTGTAAAACAAATTCAGGCTAATCTCTTACCTGAAGGGCTTAGTCTTACACATTACAAATATCTTTCTGCTCAGAACTTAATTACCTGCTTCTGATTGAAGTCCCATGTTGCAAATTTGTGTAATTTTAATTGAGATGTAAACTCTAAAGAGAGGGACCTTTTTTCTCTGTTCTGAGAAGCATTTGTCATAAAGGGGTGATATTTATGACTGGTGCTGCAGGAATAAAAGATAAAAATAACAAGCAATCAAGTTGGGGGAACAGAAGGATGAGAAGAATGAAATAAGGACTAGTGTTCCACCCCAGTGGTTTAATCCAGGAGTTATTTTACTTAAATTCACTCAACTACAGCATTTAAGTATGTTCTGATGCACAAGACTAACTTTGGGAGACAGAGATCTAACTTAATTCCTGACTGCAATACAGACACTGTGATCTCAGAGAAGCTGTTCCACTGCTCTGTTCACAGAACCATGCCTAGGATCCTGCCCAGATTAATATCAGAATTACTTATTTGTGTATACTTCAACATACCAGAGAATGCCTTTCCATGCAAATGTAATTTCTTAGGGTGTTCTTTGAGACTTGCTATGTGAGGGATTGACAGTGGTAGAACATTGCAACTTTAAACACTGTCTTTTAATCATTGTCTGGAAGTCAGATCTATATGTTTTTGGCATCTTGACGGATGGGGACAAATATTTACCTGCAGGATGAGAAACAACTGCAGTAAAAAGCACACTAAAGAATAGCCAGCACTGGAGCTCGGTTTTCACAGGTATGCAGCTGATAAATGAGAGGGGACCTTTGGTCTAATACAGGCCATCAGTCAAATCATAAAACACTTGCAAAATCCTCCATGTCCTGAAAGCCATGCTCCCGGCACAGCGTTTCATTTCCCAGTCTTTTTCTCCCTGTCTCCAAAACCTGCAGTTGCTGCCTCGGAAAGCGCAGTTGCGGCACTCCAGGGCCGCGGTGTGGGCACGGAGCAGTGCCCTGCATGCAGGCTGACAGCTCAGCTTCAGCAGGAAACAGATTTGTCCTGGGGAAAGGCAGAGGCTCCTGCTTTCCTTTCCAGGGAAAAGGCATGCTGAGATGAACAAGCATCACTTGAATTATTTGTGAGTCTCAGGTCAGCTGCATTTTCAGAGTAACGGTGACTGTGAAAGCATATGTGGTAAATGGATGTAGCTTTGTACTGAGGTCTGAACTTGCTCCAGTAGCAAGCTATTCCTCTTGATGGCCAGCTCTCAAAAGTAGACCACAGTCATCTTCCCTCTCTTATGTAATTTTTATAATCTACATTGTAATGTCCCTATTAGAAAAAAGACCAAGTGGGTAACAGGATATCCAGAAGGGTGTTTTGATACCTCTGTAAAACCAACAACAATGTAAACTAGACTTGATTGTCACTTAGATTAGGTAATTAAATTAGGGTAATTAAACATGGCTTCTGGTAAATGGGAACACTATAAACCTTTGAAATGAAACTTAGGGCAAGAAGGATTAGGTGCATATCTGTTAGAAAAGGGATTTTTCAAAGCACCAAGTCCAGAGCAAGATCTAAGGAGATGATAAAGTCTTATACAGCAGTGTGCCTCTGATGAAGTATCTGGATCAGCAGGAGTACCAGAAAAGCTTCATATAATCTGCTACTTTAGCCTAAATATTGATGAGTGCTGGGGCCTGGTTACTAGAGAATGAGCTGATGCAGTCATTGGGAATGGTACAAGTGAGTCTTTTCTGCTTCTTCTAATGCTGTCATGCCATTGCCTTAGATGGAGCTGCTGCTTTAAAGCTTTGAAAAGAATGGAGGCCTCTGCTTGGCACTGTAGCTCCATGTTTGAGTTAACAAGTCCTCTGTTCATTCTGTTAACCCCTCTGTGCCTGTGTTCATACACACCTGCTGCATGGCTTTAGCTGCTGCCTCTCAGCAGTACCTGCTGCCATTCACCTCCTCTGTTCTTGGGCACAGAGTGTCTCTGAGGGGGAGTTAAGCTGGCAGAAGAGCACACCCTGAAGAACTCAAAACTCTTGCAATAGGCAACAGCATTTAACTCATCAGTGTGAAATCAAAGCATGTACCCAAAACCGAATCTGTTGCAGATTGAGGAGGTTGAACCCAAATCTTTGAAATCTGTTGTGTGCTGTTATAATTTTGAAACATCATTTATATATTTAAAAATATTCTTAAATTCCACTGTACTTGTACATGAAGATCCAGTGGTCACTCTAAAATGTTTCCTCCTGAAGGAATGGTTTCTGCATCCAAGGAAAGTGTCTCATATGTGCTGAACAATGAAGGAGGTGGCCACGCATCCATCATTGTGATTGGAGGAGCAGAGGAATCTCTGAATGCACACCCCGGAAGTCTAACCTTGAACATCCTCAAGAGGAAGGGCTTTATTAAAATGGCCCTGAAACATGGGTAGGTCTTCCATGAAGCATGCTTTGAATGCAGATTGATTCTTAAATATAGTTCATATTATATTAAATTAGAGAATTTGAAAGAGTTATTTGTCTAAGAACATGCAGATGTCTGGCACAGGAGCCAGTCTGTCCACCTAGATCCAATCTGGGACTGTTGAAAACTCCTTTGACTTCCATAATTTGTAAGCAGTAGGTGTTACTAGCATACCTTGTTTCATTTCTGTTTCTTGCAGTAGCAAATAGTAAGAATTATGAAACAATCTTAGTAAACCTTGGCTGGTTTTGCTGAGTAGAGCAAACATTCTGCTTTCTGCTCTGTAAATTGAAGATACATTAAGGTAGAATTTTCTTATCATGTTAAGCAAACAAGCAAACAAATTGGAAAGCCAGACCTTGTTTTATTAAATCACTGAAAATTATGGTCTAGGAAGATTTGTTTTCACTATTATTCTAAATACTTTCTTTTGAAGATTGCCATTTGCAAAAGTAAATTCCTGGGAATTTTTGGTGAAAATCTCAAGAAAAACTAGGTAACTTTTTACTATCAAGCAGCCATCATGGTGTAATTAAACAGAGATGGTATCAATATCTTTTGAGTGATTTACATAGTATAAGCTCTTGTGTTTGTTCTGGACTGGTCTAGATGGTTTATGTTTTAGAAATACTGGAACCAATGATTTGTTCCTGCTACACTTTCTGAACAGCTCCCAGGATTATGCATTGACATGTGAAGCAATGAGAAAAAAATACTAGTTTTGAGAAATCTGTAACAGCTTTTTAAGCTGTTAACTGGAGAAAACGTGGTCTCTGAGAAGAGCAGCTCTCTACTTTTTCACAGCGTGCAAAAAACTAGAAACTGTTCTAGAAACTGTTCTGTGCCAAAATTCCAAGGGCACAGAATTCCAAGGGCACATATGTTTCTTGTACACATCACTAGGATTCTCATGAAGAATTTGTTTGCTAATAGAATGTAACATTTTAGTAGAATTTGTACCCAGAAACAACTCTTGTGTATTTGAATTAGGACTTTAGTGTCTAAATAAGTCTTTACTCAATTTTTGCTCAACTGTTGATTAATTCAGTGGGATCCTCAACACTCTCACTAGCTTTTATTTGCTTTAACCATAAAGTTAAGAAGAATATTTAGGTACTTTTTTTTTCTGAGCATGTTGATAAATGTCTGCTCTGTCACATCACAAAGGTTGGTGGTGGTTATCTCTTACCTAAATTGATTTGGATTGAGAAATCAGATATACCTCTGCCTCTCATGACCTTGATTTCAAAAGTATGTCCAATATGTAACAACAAGAGGGGAACACTTACAAAACACAGGAATGGCCCCTTTACTTACTCACTCACTTTGGTTCCAGTGATGGTTCTCCTCTTTCTGAAAGGGTCGTAGCTGTCTAGAGCCCTCCTCTGGGTGACAGTGCCTGTCTCTGCCTGAGGGGCTGAGGGCTACACCTCTCGTGGTCACTGTAACCATCAGGCTACGAGTCATTTGTACAAACACCAGCACAAAAACCTGCTTCTACACGAAGCATAGGAATTCTGACATCACCTCTCTCCAGCAGGGCTGTGGGACAGGATGAGTCTGACAGAGCTCTTGCCCAAGGACTCAGCATCCAGTAATTGCTTCTGGTTTTAGTGTTTTCTTTTTAACAATTAACAAAAGGGGAAGAAAATTTCGAACTCAAGTGGAAATGAAAGGGCAAGGGAGGCTTGTGGGATGCAGATGAGAAGACCCACCTGCCATCAGTGCCTGCACACATTCCTGGTGCTCCTGATCTGCAGCAGCAAATACCAACACAGGAAGGAAGGGGCAATGCAGAGAGTTGTGCTCTGGCCCTGGCTCTTGTGCTGCCAGCACAGAGAAGCTGTGTTCCTCAGCTAGGAGCTTGTCAAATGTGGCCTGAATATGTCAGCAAAAGACCTTGGCACTTCTGCAAAAGACATTTTGGTCCAAGGTAGTACAAATATCTGATATGAAGTGAAGAAATCCTAAAGGCACAAAACAAATGATGAATCAGTTAACTTATCTTTAATTTCACAATCATAAGTTACTTATTTCTGTGTCTCAGCCTCCTCCATAGCATCTTGCAAAAGCCTTCACTAGATTAAAACAAATCCCAGTGTCAGGATGCTATTGCACCACAAGATGTTCCTGTTTGTCTTAGTCTTGTAGTAAAAAGTGGAGTGTTTACACAGCCACAGTAAGTACCAGGCTTTATGATACTTCCGTTACAGGTGGCTAGGTGATAAATCCACTGGAGAAAGGAACTTTGAGCAGACACTAGTCAGAATAGTATGTGGGAATGATAGTCTGTGTGAGTCCTCAGGCTAAAGAAGCTGTTAAAGCCGTTGTTTTTTTCTGTACAGGTGGATTTTGACTGTCCACAGTTCTTTCCAGCCAGCTCTGTCCTCAGTGCATCCTCCTCAGGCATTCACAGCTCTGCAGAAATTCATTCTGGCAATGTTCTAGCAATACTGCTATTTTACAGTAAGGTTTTTCTCTAAAATAGTGGGGGCTGAATAGAGCTAAGATAAAGAAACTAAGATTTAAGTAAATCAAACATCCCTGAATCCGTCGGAGACTGCTTAGGATTACCCTGATTTTTTTTTTTCTCTAAACTCTGTAGAATATTTAATGAAATTAAGCATTAATCAAAAAACATGCTGCAGCCAAGTTTTTAAATACAATGATACAAGGGTAGGTAGCTGAAGACAACTGCACCAATTCCATCCACTCAAATAGTTCGTCCAGGAGCTAGTCAGTGCCTTTCCTCCCAAGCCAATTCATGAACTGAACGAGAACTGAATGAGAATTCATTAGGCTGTGCAAGAACCAAAGTGAGTTCACATAATTTCTGTGGGTAGGATTTGACCTCTGGTAATAATGGATTAAGGCTACTGTTTTCAAAGAAGTCCAGAGGAAGCAGGGTTTCACTGGGAATTGGACAGCAGAGGAGGAATTTGGCATTGCACTCGTGTCTGTGAGGGTGTCTGGTTTTTATCATGGTTTTTGTGCTGAAATCAAGGGCATGCATTACTCCGGTCAAAAGACAAGGCAAAGCCAGGATCTGGTTTTGATGCCACCCAGCTGGGAGCATTTTAAGGTTAGCAAAGAGGCTTCTTTGCTTGCCAAGGGAAAAATGGAGTGGAACAAGGGTGGACTTGCTGAAACAGGGGTGGATAAAGTCATGCTTATGCTATATGCAATTACCCGTTTTCATCATTCTGAACAGTCACAAATTGCAATAGGTTACCAACTAACCAAATAGGTTACCAAATAACCAACCAATTAAATACTGCCAAAAGCAAGTTACTAGCTGTGTGCCAATCACTTCTTTTTTTAAAACACAAACCAGCCAAGGCATCCAAAAGGCAGCTGCACGTGAGAATAGTTGAATGCCTGTTGCTGACAAAATCTAAAGCTGCTGAAACTTTCTGTGCTGGTTATTGTGAAACTTTCCATGCTGCTGATGTGAACTGCAGTGCAAGTACAGGCTGATGAAGAATTCTCAGTGTCCTCTTTGTTTTACAGGGCTCATCTGGTCCCGGTGTTTTCCTTTGGTGAAAATGAACTATTCAAGCAAGTTGCAAACCCCAAAGGTTCATGGCTCAGAAATGTACAGGAGAAGTTGCAAAAGATAATGGGCTTTGCTTTACCACTATTTCATGCTAGAGGAGTATTCCAGTACAGTTTTGGCTTAATACCTTACAGGCAACCTATTCATACTGTTGGTAAGTTCCCCGCACCTTTTCTAATGTGTTTGCAAATGTTTAGAAATTCATCAGTGTGCTGCTAATATCTGTAAATTTATAAATCTGTTCCAACAGAAAGAATTGATTGCTGTGCATCTAAAACAAGCATGTGAGGTTCAATTTTTTTTTTTTTATTGCTGTCCTTCCCTGTTAAAAGGGGCAGTTCTTTTCTCTCTTTCCCCTTTCTGTCCCAGGCCAAATCTTACTCTTCATTCTCAGTTATCCATAGGCTTCTATCCTAGGCAAGCCATAAAGAAATCCAAGAGTTGTCCAGTTTTTATGAGAGGGCTGCCACAGCTCTGCAGCTGCTGCTGTGGGTTCTGGATGCTGCAGCTGTTTTCTGAGAAGCCCAGAGCCGTAATTTCTCAGCTCTGCAGAGAAGTAGCAGTTGGATGCTGCAGTTGATGCAGAGCTCTGGAGCAGGGCTACTGGAAGGAGCTTGTGTGGTCCTGACCTGGTGCTCATCAGGACAGAGGGAGAGATGCATGAGGAGAGGGAGAGGACACAGTGTGGTGCCACTGCCCTTGGGCAGGCTGCCACTTGGATGGCTTTGCAGGTCTTTAGGGTGTTTCCTTCCCTCTTGGTTTTTTCCCTTGGGAAAGATCCAATCATGTTTAATTGTAAGCCTGCATGCCATGGTGACAGGCAGTTTGGGAGAGTGTTTTTCCCCAAAAGCTTTCATTACTGCTCATCTACTCTCACTGGAGTGTGGAACTGAATATATTTTTAATGGTTTTACCAGTGCTATTGACAACCACACCTTTACAAAACAGGTGATGCTGGGTGTCATGCAAAGGCAATAGCTGTCTGTCTGTATACTTTTTGATAAATCATTTTTAGCCAGATTCTGACCTCAGTGACCTAAAGAAAATTGAGCTGTTCTGGTGTTCCACAAGGGACATTGAAGGTGGTCCTCCCTTTAGTGGGGGGATGATTTGATTATAGTATGAAACAAATAAAAATGTTTAAGACAAAAATGTAGCTCTTTTTATGTTAAATTTTATGCAAATCTCTGCTTTATCCATTCATGCAGTTAAATATTTTGAAAATATTTAGTTTTTAAAGCCTACATTGTATACAGGCAGGCTAAAAATGTCACTTATTTCAAAGCCAAAAAGTTATCAAAACTTTGGAATGAGATGTATTGGATGAGGTGTATATGCTGCAACTTTTATTTGGGCTGATGACACCAGGACTGTTCTGAAGCTTAAAATGTCTTTGAGGCATTTCTTCATCATGACAAGAGCTCAGGAGTGCTACAAATCAGCAAGACCAGAGTCTTGCAACAGACCTTGTAGGATCTCATGAAATCCTTTGCCTTTTGTATCTTTCCCCATAGTTTGAGAACTATCACAATGTCCCTGTGTCCTTGAAAGTGTGTGGGGTGTTCTTGGTGTGGCTCAACATGGCTTTGAAAACATTGGCTCAGCTCCTGAGAGCTGCAGAGGCACAGTGAGCTCACCTGAGGTGATGAACTGTGCTGACATCATGGCCAAGTATGGGTGATTTCACTCCTGGTTCAGAAGCCATGGATCCAAGAGTCATTCAGCTAAGCCAAGATCTGTGAAGTTTGAGTGTTTTGGGCTTGATGAACGAAGTATTTTTGGTTTTCCTTTACTTTTTTTTTTTTATTATTATTACTGCTTTTTAGAAATAGAAACAACTCTAAAATATCAAATTAAGCAGGTTCCTTAAGGCTGCACATAATATTAGAGAGATGAGTGTAGTTTTCAATTCCACAAGAGATCTTCACTCTTGGTAGAAGAGACTGTTGCAGAAGGGCTTGGGGGCTGTTTGCTGTTCCCAGTCCTGCCTCTGGAAATCCTGTATTGTATGTATATTGATTTCATACCCCTCTAAGGTACTGCTCAGTCCAGGGCTGGATTCCCACCCCAGCCACGTAAAGTCTGAGTTTCAGCACCACACAGGGTCTGAGAGCTGTTGGCAGTTGGAGCTGCAGCAGGAAAATGCAGGCTGAGCTGTTTGTGGTTCTGGCTAGGCTTCCCTTTAGTCATCACCATCCAATCTGAAGTGGCAACATCTGTTGAAAGGGATTTTCAGGTGCCTTTGGAAAAGCTCTTGAGGGTGCTTTTAGCTCTCTGTTTTTCTAGACTTCCTCTGTAGGTCTTTAGACCTCAGTCATGTCTGTTAAGGTCTTGGTGCTTCCAATGCAAGAACAGCTGTCAAAATCTGGTGATTGTACAACACAGGAAAGACTGAGATCATGGGAAGCTCCTCTTAGCAATCCACTTTTTAGCCATAGCTTTTTGTGGAAGAGAAGGCTGCCCAGTGGATTTCCATGGAGTTGCCTCCCATGGAGCAGGTAGCAGGCTTTGCACAGTGCCTGGAGAACATTTTGGTTCCAGTCACATTTGTGGGCAATGGATGGTTCCAAGACACCTCACAGGGTTTAGGGGATTTATGTGCTACCCTCCCTAGGCTGAGGTCACCAACAACATTTCTGGTGCAGTGATAGCCATTGTGAATAAACTGGAAGATAAATATTTCCTTCAGTCCTGTTCATGTGACTGTGTGGTTGAGGGCATCACTGTCCTCTTAAGCATGTCCCTCACACTGAGTAGTTTTACTATTCAGATCAGAACAGAAGACAGTGAGAAGGTTCATTTTCACATTTTTTTTAAGTACTGTGTTGAACTTGTAGACAGCACATAACCCATGGGATTGTATCTTGAAGTGTAAACTGCTCCTTCAAGTTAGAGCTTACCACTCTTCTCATTTGCTCTTTTGCTGCCAGACTGAAATGTTGGCTGAAGTGGGGGGGGTTAATTCATTTTACCTGAACTTGAGCAAAAGGAAGTGGAAAACCAGACCTGGGACTCAGGCTTGTGAAAGGCAGGATCAGGCCCCAGAGTAAGAAAATTGTGCTGTGATTCTGCTATCTGGCTGGGAACTGTGGTGGAGCTGTTACAGAAGGAACAGCAATTCTGCTTAAAAAGACATGTCAGTGAAACTAATGCTGTTGTGTTTGATTTACAGTGGGAAGCCCCATCCCTGTAAAACAGAACTTGAACCCCACTAATGAAGAGATTGATCAGCTACATGCATTGTATCTACAGAAACTAAAGAAATTATTTGAAGAACACAAAAGCAGTTATGGCATCCCTGAGCATAAGTCTCTCATCTTCGAGTAGCGAATTACGAGTTGTAATTCCAAATCTCATGCAAAGAAACAGTGTCTGCTGAAAGATGTCTTTCTTGCAATCCATATTTTGCAATCTGTAATTATCCTTATGTAAGGAATACTTTTAAGAAGGGATTATTAGATGATTTATTGATTTTTGTCTTATTGGGCGGTGGGGGGAGGGATCACTGGGATGTAAGCCTCGAAGCCAGTGCTGTTTTGAGTGTCCTTTTAGGTTCATGGGAGCCAGAAATGTGAATGAGAGACTCCACAGAGATATTCTTACCACCATGGTACCTACCCATAGCTTGAGCATAGGAAATTGCCCCAGCATGAGATCACCAGCAGAAGTACAAACCCGAGAAGTCTTTGATTAGAGGTTGAGAGACTTACCAGCATTTTTCAAACATGACAACAGGTTGTTCTCTGAACATCAGAACCCCCTGCTGCTCTTCCACAAAAATGAAGGTGTATGTTTTCTGCAGATGGCTACTGTAAACCACTTACATGAGAATTCAAGAATAAATAGGACCCTTCAGCCCTGAATAGGATACTGGCAAAAATGGTTTGTCCAAGTCATGCAGCAGAGCAAACCTTCTGTTTGGAGAACAGTGTGTTGAGTTTTTTGTGTGCATGTGTGTGCTGGGAAGCACTGAATGATGTGACTTTTCTGGAAAATCTGTGCTTTGGATCATAAGTTTGGAAGATGAAGCAGCTTTGGTAGTTTCAGCCTCAGAAGAGATGGCAGGCACAGAACAGAAGTGGGGTAATCATGTGAACTCTTCATCCTGTGCAAATTTAAAATGATCCTATGTCAAGCACTTGCACAGAAGGAAAGGGAGCCCAATTTGTTCAGTCAGTTCTGAAAGCTCACCAAGAAAGGATACTTGATAATGCCTTTTTTTCCCCACAGACAGCTGTGGGGAAGTATGTGTTAAGCTGGTGCTGCAGGGTGACACAGCTGCAGGGTGACACAGTGTGAGCATAGCTCCAGGGTGCAGCAGGTTAAGAGGATGCACTGTATATAAACCAGGTGCCTGAATTTGAGAAAAGATTTATCCTAAATGTGGATATCCACTTCAGAAAAGAAAATAAAATAATGTTAGCCAAACACTTTTTCAGTGAAAATGCCTAGGTCTTGGAGATTATTGTGTGTGGAAAGAATTGTAGTATATTACTGAATTTTTATGAGATAAATTCTTGTATTTGTACATGCTTTCTGTCTGCATGCAGACTTTTCAGATCTGATGTTAGTGAAGAGTTTGCTCTGCTTTAAGCAGTTTTGGTGCCTGAATATTACATCAGTTAGGTGCTCTGACAGGTTGTGCACGGGCTTGTCAGGCAGCCTGGGCATCTCCAGTTGGCTCAGTTCAGCACTGAGATGCTCCAGGAATAGCAGCACTGGACACATTGTGTATTTGATTGGCTGGAGGCTCTTAGCTGGGGCTTTGGGAACTAGGTAGAACTCTGGAAAGAAAATATCTTAGCAAGATGAAGGTGTTTAAAGAAAAGACTGGAAATTACTTCTACGGAGTGAACTCTGACTGAACCAATGCCCCAAAGCCAAGCAAGTATTTGCCAGACAGAGCAGATGTATGTGCTCCAAAAAACCCTCCAGCAACAAGTTGGTTTCCTTAAGAGGGCTCTTCCTTCTAGTGCCTCTGTCATCCGGATGTAAACAACACTGAGCCAACGCTGAGTCCTGCTCTCATTTTCTCTACAATGACACAATCACTCTGGGAACCAGGGCTGGAATTTGCAGTGCCTGAAGAAGCCTCTCTTCCCTGACAGACTGCTGCCAGTGTGCCCACAATTCACCTCTACCTGAGCTTTCTTGGTGCCATGTGTGCTTGCCTTCCCTTCCCACACCTTTGCTGCTCACTGATGATCACTGTGGTGTAGGTATCTTGCTTCCTCACTCTCTGTCCACCTTTCCCTGGGTTGAGATCTCTGGTCTCTATGCACGGAAAATACTGAGTGGTGGCTTATTCAGCAGAAATGGGGTTCAGGAGCAGGGTTTGAGAAGAGGAAGCACAGTGGCTGTGCATGTCTGACACCAGCTTAAGATCAGGATTGTTTCAGCTCTGGAAAGGGCATGTTTCTAAGGAGGTCAGACATGGCAGGTTTGTTACCTGGGAAGAGGTCTCAGGGTCCTGAGGATTGTACAAAGTGATGATACCTGAGCAGTTGCTTTTTCTTACCCAGCTATGTGAAATGTCCTTTGGATTTGACTGTTTGCTGCCTGCCCTGATGAGTAGTGCTGATTATTCATGAAAGAACAATTTGGAGTCTATGTCAGACTGCTCTCCTAGATCATCTGCTCTAATGAGATATTTCCTCTCATTCTCCGTTCTTTTTCCATTACCTTAATGATACAGAAGATCAGGCTGTAAATTTAAAAATATTAGCATTGGCTTGAGGATGGGAAGTAACAATGGTTTTTTTGTTGATCAAATTAACCAAAACTTTTAGGGAATATGTGGATATTGATTTTGGGAAAATATCTGGCCCAAAGTGTACCCTACAAACAAGCTTTCCTCTGAATTCCATGAGAAAATTATCTGTGGGCTCTGTGTACCATCCATAACTGGCTGAGGTAGAACAAGTAGGGATTGTGTTACTATGGCTACTGATTCTGTCATTGCCTTGTAACAATGGAGATGATAAAAGAAACAAGAAACTAAAAAACCCAACAAAAAACAACAAACCAACAAAATCTCCAAACAACTCAAGTATTTATTGTTGCTCAGTTACCACTGCATATTGCTTATGAGGGTCCTTCCAAACCACTTTTTATTAACCAATTGTCTAGTGTACCTAGGACTATTTTAAAATAGAACTTCTGTCTCTAAACATGATAGACATGGTGTTATCTAAAATGTTTACCTCTGCGTTAGTGTGTGGATCTGTAAAGCAGCCCTGCAACCCTGAGCCTAAAGGCCACAGCCCTGGCAGCCACAGACCCGTTTTGGCTACCACAGGCACCAATCCCAGCACTGCTGCACCCACGAGGAGGCTGCCCGTGTTTGTTGGAGCAAGAGTCTCAGCTGCAGTTCCTGCAGGACAAAGCAAGAGCAAGGAGCTGGTGGGAATGGTGACACCACTTCCCCCAGCTGCAACTGGAAGAACTGTGGAGCGCTCACATTCCTGGTGGGATGCCCACGCTGCCTGGGGCCTGCTTTGTGGGGTGTTTCTCTTTGTACCTTTTAATGCCACAGGTAATCCCAGGAAAGCCATCCATCCATCAACAGGAGAAGCTCTGCCTCTGAACCATGCAAACACTGCCTCCCTGACGTGCTCAGGATGAAGTACCTGCCTGTTCCCTCCTGTGTGAACAACTCTGGGCCAAATTCCATTGACAGAAAGTCCTCGAGTATTTTTACTTTGTGAACTACACAGCATAGTTTACACTGTAGCTTTTTATGGTACCTGTAAAATATGAATGTCAGTTGTTTCAATGATAGCTGTGGCAAAGAGGTGTGAGATAATAAAGGTTTGTACCAAAGTGGGCTTGTGCTGACTGGAATTCAAATACTCATCGCTGCTGTTGGGTGAGGATCCTGGCTGAACTCGAGGGGTCACAGCCTGGCTGTCAGTCTGTGCTCTTACCATGCTGAGAAATCTGGATGGATTGCTTGCTGCAGTCTCCTGAGGAGAACCTGAAGCTAGGTTCCTGCTGGGATTCCAAAGGGTCTGAGGAAGAAGTGACCCACAGCAGGGAAGGGCTGGGCTGCAGCAGTCCACGATCGGTGCCAAGGGGGCACAGCAGGGAAGCTGGAGCATGTGAGGGTGGGTAATCCTTTGAGGAACTGGTGAAATAACAGCTTTTGGAGTTGAATTCAATTTCAGTTTAAAGAAAAGTTTGAATTTTAAGTGCAAGTTGCATGAAGGAGTCCAAATCTTAGTAACGGTACTCTAGAGAGGAAAAGCCCCGTGAGACTCTGCTTCACTGTAGGAACTGGGGAGCTAAACAGCTGCTTGGAGTAAAAAATGTGTTGCATTTGCCTGTTGGGAAGAGGAAAACCACCCACCTTACAACAGTGATGTATTTAATGGGATTGGTTGGTTGGTTTGTTTGTTTGTTTGTTTTAAAGTATGGCAATATAATGCAGCACTAACAGCTGTAGTGACAAGTATGAATTCCAAAGCCTGGGAAAGACTAACTGTATTTTGTTACCAGTTTAATACTTTTTTTATGGAATGATGCCACCTTGCATCTCAGCATAGCATAAAGAGGAAAAATGGGTTAAAAGTGGCCTTGGATTGTTCTGAAGCAGCCCCATTATGTGTATGCACGTGTGTAAATTGGAGGTGTGTCATGGCTCATCAATGGATCCACACCACATCCTGGTTTTGCTGAAATACAAAAAAAAGAAGCAAGTTATACCTGTAAAGCAAGAAATGGAAAAAACGGGGAATGGAGAGGAAGTGGACATTCATGCTTCTCAAGGTGCTGCAGCAACACTCATCCTGATCACGACTGGTTGTGATAGGTAAGTGATGTTACCTCCTTAGCCAGGCAGTGGATTCTGAAGGGAGTTGGGTGGCCTGAGGGATGTAGATGGATTTTCAGCTGATGTTTCTTAAGGCTGGTATCAATTTCATGTCAGCTGAACTGCTTGAGCAGTGCCTACAGAATTCCCTTGTATTTTCTGTTTAGTCGACAGAATAGAGCTGCAGAAAAGGATGAGGAGAACAGGAAAAAAAAAGAGGAAATTAGTTTACTTAATGTAGTCATACGCTGGAGAAATATATCCATTTAAAAGGTAACCAAGAACCACAGGTGAGGAACCATATCCTTTATGGCTGCTTTTCATACCCTAATACTGCATGTCACACATAGAACAAGCTTGGGAAAAGCCTTTTCCAGTACACAGAGGAAGAGGCTCCCTTAAAGCACAAAATACTTCTTGCCCAATTTGATGGACATCTAACCTGGATCCTTTTCCATCTTGGACAGTAGTAACAATTAAAACTGTGAGCTTTTCTTGGCTAGCATGAATCAACAGTGGGCTTGCCTTTCCCTTCTGCAGTCAGGAAGCAGTATTTAATCCTAGGGAACAGGTGTGTTAACTGGAAATCTGGCATTTTCCCTATGTGCAGAGCAGAGACTGTCTAAACACTAAATTATAGTGTTTTCCAAGGGAAATTGTTGGACTAATTCTTACACATAGTAATAGGGATATCTATGTGCTTTAAAATCCACTGAGGTCCACGTTAAAACAGAAGCCAGGTGACTGACTCGTTGCTAAAATTTATGCTATTTCTCATTTCAGTGGCGTTTTTTGTAAGTGACGCAGCACTGGCTGAAATTTTAAAGTTTCAAAAACGTAGGGAACGCTGGGCTGTGCGGGGTTCATGGGCAGAGCTGCGCGGGGCGGGGCGGAGCTGCGCGGTCAGGACAGACGCGGGGTGCACGGGCGGAGCTGCGCGGAGCGGGGCGGAACTGCGCGGTCAGGACAGACGCGGGGTGCACGGGCGGAGCTGCCCTGTCATGACAGATGCGGGGTGCACGGGCGGAGCTGCGCGGAGCGGGGCGGAACTGCGCGAGGACAGGTGCGGGGTGCACGGGCGGAGCTGCCCTGTCAGGACAGACTCGGGGTGCACGGGCGGAGCTGCGCGGAGCGGGGCGGAACTGCGCGGTCAGGACAGACGCGGGGTGCACGGGCGGAGCTGCGCGGAGCGGGGCGGAGCTGCCCTGTCAGGACAGACGCGGGGTGCACGGGCGGAGCGGAGCGGGCGCGGCGGAAGGCGCAGGGAGCTCGGTGGCCGCCAGGGGGCGCGGGCGCGCCGCGGCCCCGCTGAGGGGATGGATGGGGCCTCCCGCAGCCCCGTGGAGCCCGGCCCGGGACTCGAGGCCCGGCGTGCTGAGAACGGCCGGTCCTCGGCTCCAAGCGGCGGGAGAGGGTGGGATGCTCCTGAACTTCCGTCCCTGGGTACCAAGATTTAGGCAGGTGCTCGCTCACGCTGACGCGGAGGGACGGAGCGGTGCCCTGCAGTGCGTGGCTGCAGAGCGGTTCGCTGTTCCCCTCCCTTCCCGAGCAGGCAGGGCAGGCGGGTGGGATGGGAGGGAACAGCGAGGAAATGAGTTTGTCCCCTTCTCCTGCCAGGGGGAGCTGTGGCGCTGGGGGTTGCTCGGGCTTTGAGGAGATAAATGCAGGCTGTGCCTCCCGGCTGCCCGGCCTTGGCGTGTTTGTGTTCCGTGCCGAGGAAGGTGCTGCTGCTCGAATGCCTTTACTCACTGCCTGTTTGCCTTCTGGTTCAGTGTCTCACCTGAAAAAAATTCTGTCTACATATGACTTTGTAACCTGACATTTTAACTCCTGAGGCAGGGAGGAAGAAGGAAGGTACAGAATAACACAACTGTTGCTGCTCTGGAAGCTATTGAAATGCAGAACTGCTTTTTGGTCTTCAACAAAAAGAAAAAAAATTCTGTGAAAGAAATGTTTAATCTTGTAATCTCTCATCTCTTTTGCTTGCAAAATCTAATTTTTTAGAATACAAACAGCTTAGGTTTCTAATGTAAACAAAGGATTGATGTGATTTATATTTAATTATACTCTTTTAAAAATAATGATTACATTTTACTGCATCTGTAAGTCATGTGGAATAAGAAGGGCTTTTAAAAATATGGAAGTTTAGTGTCCTGTGCCCTGACTCACAGCTAGTGGCAGACCACCTTATCACATATTCTGTCATTATTACTTCCATCAAAGTTTTATCAGCCACGAACCAGAAAGAGAAAAGTCTGTAATTTGACCATAAAATCTGCTGAGGTGAAAAACATTTGCTTAACTGTCATATAATGCATGAGTTGAGAAAATGGATGTAATTACTGTAGCTGGGTTACCAATGGTGTTGTGTGAAATGCTGTGCTCCTGGCTACCTCTTACAAATCAAGACAATCCATATTATTTCACTCTTTAGAATGGGAAAACTTGAAATCCTGAAATACAACATGCCATTAATTTTTGGGATGAGCCATCTGAACACACTGCATTTGCACTCTTCTGGGGAATAAGCAGACCCTATGTAAACACACATTGCTGCCAAGGGGCATTTTACCTGAGTAATGGCTGTAAATTAATCCTATTAGACTGGACTCAAGTTGTGAGAAATAGAAGTTACCAGGAAGGCCTCCCTCCACTTTTCTACCTTCTCCTGCCTGGAGGGACGATGGGCCTTTCAAACTGGATGGTTTTCTGTGACCTATTGGTGCTCATTTTGAAGGAAACATGTGTTAGGGTTTTTTGTTTGATATGTAAGTAGTGTCTAGTGGCTTGACTTCACCATGGCTCACATCTTGATGTGAGGATGTCTTTTGTGGATCTGTCCTCTGGAACTTAAAATTTTTCATCTGAAGGTGCAGAAGCAGGGCACGGGGTCAAAGCTCACAATTTCCTCTTGAAATGAGGGGAGTGATACCCTCTTCAACCTTGCCTGGTTTTCATATCCAGCTTTTGTGCCCAGCTGCTCCATCCTGACAGCAACTGGGGAACAGCACAGGAGGTTTCTGTTCCCAGCACTGGTCAGCATCTCCTCACCCTTGAGGAGAGTGGTTTCCCTGTGGAAGGGCCAGCCCTGTTACATCAACTGCTCTCCCAACAGTAGATGACAGCACTAATCTGCATTACATGGGATTAAACAGGCACGGTAATTAACTTGCATAAGCGCTTTAGCAACTTTTGGCCTTTGAATTGCAGCCTGTCCTGTATATGTGGTGCAGGACCTCTATAGGCTGGGCACAGCACAGGGAGAAGTTGGGGAGAGGCAAACAAAGCTGAAATTTCAGCTGCCAACAGTGAGCAGGCAACAGGAAGCACCCAGGGTCACGATGAAATAGCTGTTGTCATTTTTTCAGGAGTCAATGTGTGCTGAATATCATACAGGTGTTGAAAAGGCAGGATGGGCACTGGTATACACAGCTCTCACTGAATCCACACAACTGTGGAAGAAATGGCTCCATGTCTAGTCCTATGTTGTGTTATTCCTATGTGAGAAGTGAAGCTGTACCTAGGAATTTATTCCTTCAGTTTTATAATTTTTACTCATCAGGAATCATACCTTTAACTAATTCTTATTGCTATGCTTGGGAGATTCGGTTCAAATGTGCAACCCTAAGCTGAACCAAAATGTAGATATGTCCATAATCTCCACTATCCTTGGGTGCTGGATTCTGCTCAGTGACCAAATGTCTGAAGACTTTAAGGCATCCATCCCAAGAAGCACTATTTAAGTCCAAAGCAATGTCTTTTCTCTTCACTCTTAAATATATCTGATGCAGCCAATTCAGATCTGCTTTGAATCAGAGGAACAGCAGGGAAGGCTGAAATGCATTGGCCCGTAGCAATTTCTCTTTCTTTGAAAACACGTGGTACCAGGGAAAGGTCTCAAAGTCAGCAGGAAAACTTGAGAGGATTTCACTTTCCCACTACACGGTATGTTATCCCGGGTCTCATGTGTGAAGCTTGTTTCACTCTTACATGAGATAAAAGTGAGGAGTCACCACCAGGTCAGCTGAAATTTGTACACCTTGAAGAAAAAGGGTTTATGCAGTCTGACTCAAAGACCATGTGGGTCTCTTGTTTGTTTGACTTGCAGACTTAGGGTCCTCTTGCAAACCTCTCAAGAATGTGTTCTCAAGATCTTTTTGCCTTTCTGGTTGTGTTGTCCTCAGACATTTCAGAGCAAAGCACTGCAAGTTTTCTCATCACCCAGACAGTCCCACAGCGGTGCAGATGCCTTAGGAGCTATTGAGAAATGTGTACTGCTGAAGTAAACAAAACCCATAGGTATGATGGACCTCAGAGCAGAGTTACAAACCCTGTGGGCATGAAGCTCTTCAGACAGACATTCAGTCTTGAAAACCTGCAGTAACCTTGGGAGAAGTTAATGCCAATGAATAATCAGCTCAAGAGCTGATCATTCATTATTATTAATCACCACTTATGGGTGCTGAACAACTTGCCTGAAGCGTGTGAAAGCAAATACAAAAGGGAAAGTTGTCCTCCGTCCTTTTAACCAGGTAACAGTAGGTCTGGCCCAGTAGTCTAAACATGGTCTAGAAGTCAGGACAGTGGGTTGGCAAACAGGGAACAGGTTCACAAAGGACTGACCATTTTGTAATAAACAAATCAGAGTTCATTAACTGATTGCCTTGGAACTGGGAACAGGCCCTCATCCCTTGTGGCTGGGTTAAATTCTATGGCACAGCATGGTTACTGCTTCCCAGGTATCCACAGCTGCAAACTGCTGGAAGTTCATAGCCAGATCCCAAATCCTGCTGGCACTCACTGGCAGGTCACAGCCTGTGTCACAGGCTGCTTCCCCTGGGCACCTGGAACCACTTCTAAGAACCAGTCTGAACAAACACTGGTGTACAAAGTAGAAGAGAATAAGGTATTTTAGTGGCTGATTTTGCTTGTCTCTCAAAATCCAGTGCTGAAACCCTGACCCTCACTGCAGGGTGAGCAGTCTTACCTGGGGTATCTTGAGAAGCTCATGCCCATCTGAAGAAAACCACTTCACACAATGGCTGTGAAATGCTCTGATTCTTATCTCAGTCTGGGTGTGCTGTCAGTGGAGGTAAAACTAGTAAGTGATATTGTCATCAATTTGGACCTTCTTTTCTGAACATTGAAATTTACTTTCATAAAAGGGAGAGTTCCTAGATTCCTCTTTTAGACAATAATTTTTGTTTTAAAAGCTGATATATGCTCTTTTCTATAAGAGATGGAAAAATTAAATGGACACATTTGCAGTGAATCCATTAGTAGAACACAAAATACAAGAAAATGATCCACACTTGAAAGAACAAAACCAAAAGTATTAAGGTAATAACATGAAATGACTTTGAAGTTCAACTAATTGTTTTATAACTGGAATCCTAAGCCCCATGTCTTGTTTCTACAAGAATCTCTTCACCTGATTTTGTTTGATGATAGCCTGGCACTCTATACCTTTGGGAAAAACATAACTGGTTTGGATACCTGCATGGAAATTACCAGTTCTAAAACTGTTTATTACACTATTTGTCTTAAGTACTTCATGGTGGCAGCTGAATAATAATGATGACCTGCTTGATAATTTGTATGGCATTATTACAAATTTTGCTAATGTATGTGATGGATCCTCTTCAGTATTGGAAGGATGTTCTTCTAATATTGCTCGACTGTATTGCTGTTTGTTGTCTAGGATTTCAGAGTGCAGGATGGTAAGAGCTAGAAAATACAGAGAAGAGCATGAAATTGATTCTTTCCCTGTGAAATTGCTAATCACATACCATTGCAGTTTTTATACAGTTGCTTGAAAACCATCTGATACTGCTTCCAATGAAGATTGATATTACAGGAGCCCTGTGACACCTTCTGATATAAATACAATTTCTTTGCTTAAGGCAGAGTGGTATTTGTGAAAGGGCATTCTTTCAGCTGTGTGCTGAGATTTAAGGTGCTCCTCAAAAGCCATGCTGGGTACAATGTTTTCTGCTTCATTCACAATTCCTGTTCAGCTTGCTGCCACTCCTGACCCATCTACTCAACAGGACGGCTGCTCTGCCCTGTGGTGGTTGAGGAGAGGTCAGGCACAACCTCCCTAGCTTGGCCTGACTGCAAAGGCCTCTGGATTGCCCTTGCCGTGGTGGTGTCCCACTGGAGTCACCTGCAGCTCGCAGTCAGTGGGTGGAGTGGGAATGGGGCTGAGCCAGGCACTGACATCAATGGGAAGTGGTCTCAGTGGGCTCTGGAGACTGATTGGCTTTACTTAATCTGGGAGAAGGCAAAACCAGCTGTCATTGGGCAGTGCAGAGGGACAGCTGTGCTTTTAATCACTCGCATTAAAAATATATATGAAAATTAATTGGCAAATAGTGTACAACTGTCCCCAGTCGTGATTCCTGGGCCCCACCGTGGCCACCTGCTGGCTTGTCCCCTCTCCAGCTCCGGCTGCAGAGGAGGATTTGATTCCTTCTCTGTTTTAAGCTATACCCTTGATTGCACATGAAAACTGCACTCTTGGCCACTGTCCAGAGTTGTAACCTTGTTGCCAGAATTTATTAAAAAAGCCCCAGCCGGCCCTTTGTATCACTTAATCTTTTCTCTGATCATGAACAGTACAGAGGTACCTTTGTAATGCACCAGCACTGATGTTTGATGTAATGCCAGTGCTGCTATGGGCTTTCATTATTACTTAGGATAACCTTCAATTTAATTTTCAACAGGAAAAATAGATTTCTATCATGTGTTCACTGGCACAATATATTTGAATTTATCAGGTATTGAAATAAACAGTATTCTTAAAAAAAACAGTCTGAGCTTAGGTAAAACATGATTTCTCTACAGCACGGTCAGCTAAATCTCCTATTTTAATAATTTATAAACATTTGAAATACAAAGAATTAGAACATAATGCCCAGGTCCTGTTAATGTTTGAAAAGGGATGTGTAGCCACCCCTAATTTTGGATATGGGGATTGCAGCAAAGGAGCTACAATGGATGGGAGATGTAAAAAATTAATGAGTAAATAAGTAGTTCTACATGCATGTGTGTGCATGTATGTAATAAAATGACAGAACTTTCTATAGCTGGTTTCCACTCCTAATAGCTCTTAGAAATTCCAAATGATGGCTTTTCACATCTTGGGTTCTCTTAATTCTCTCGTGAAGCACTTAAATCTAATTTACTGGAGTATAAAGCAATCCAAGGGCTGTGATTGCTCTACAATAGCTCAGTTCAAATTAATACTGAAGGCAAGGTTTTTCTCTATAAATGTGCCTTAGTTCCATCAGCACTCTCACCATCAGTCCCAGGCTTGTTCCATCTTTTTACATGAAGTGCATGTCTGGATTCTCAAAACTATTACACTTAGTACAGCAATAGTGATGACATTAAGGGGAACATTTCAAAATTTCTATATACACAAAATTCACCTGGATTTCTGTTCTGCTTGGATACCTCAAACATTTCCTGATTTATCAGTAATTTCAAACAAATCTTTGCAACAGAATAAACAGGCACAAAGAACTAGACAGGGTCTGACAGAGGTTTTCTGAAGTTTGAAGAGCACAAATCTAAAATCTGACTTCACAGCTGAAGCCCATGTGTAGTTAGGTGACCTACTGCCATGATTTCAGCTGCTTTCAAATTATTCCCCTCCACTAAAAGCAAGTGAAAGAGGACTGAATAAATTAATTCAGTGTGACTGATTTGTGCTTTAATTACATGTGATGTAAAGCAATGACAGTCTTGGTTGTGACAGCAGGTTGCTGGTATTCTCACTGCTCACCTGCTGCTCATGCCTCTCCCCCAAGGAGGAAACTCCATTCTGTTTATTCCCTGAGCTGAATCATTTCATAAAACTGGCTGGGAAGGCAGCCATAGCCAGAGGAGCTGGAGAAGCTGAGAGAGCTGACCAGGGCTGAGGGCACAGCAGCTGGGTGGGCTCTCTGGGAACCCCCTCACTGGAGGAGAAGCTTGGTGGAGCTGCAGCCTCAGATGTGGGCCAGGAATGCCGTGAGGACACTGAGGAGCAACATCATGGATTTCAGTAAGACAGGAGAGCCACCCCTGGATCTGCACCCACCTGAACACCACAGGTATTTGGATATAGAGTGAAGTCTTCTTCCAACAGATGGTGCATTGGTTTTGCATGGCCTGGTTTTTGGTAGCAGGGGGGCCACAGAGGGGGCTCCTGTGAGGAGCTCCTGGAAGTTTCCACCATGTCCAGCAGAGCCAATCTCTGATAGCTCTGGACATGCTGCTGGCCAAAACTAGGCCAATGAGAGAGGTTCGTAATGCCTCTGTGATGACAGATTTAAGAAGAAAATCAAAACAAAGTCACACACAGTTTTGGCTTCTAGTCAGAGAAGAGGAGGAGGTGGGAACATGTGAGGGAAAACAACATGGAGACACCAAGGTCAGTGAAGAAGGAGGGGGAAGAAGCGCTCCAGGCGCTGGAGCCGAGGTTCCTCTGCAGGCCGTGGCGTAGACCTTGGTGAAGCAGCTGTGCCCCTGCAGCCCGTGGGGATCCATGGGGGATGCAGAGATCCACCCACAGTCCCTGGGGGATCCACGGGGGATGCAGAGATCCACCCGCAGCCCGTGGGGGAGGTGCCCGTGCCAGAGCGGGTGGATGCCTGCAGGAGGCTGTGATCCAGTGGGAGACCCGGTGGAGAGAGAGGGCCCTGCTTCCAGGCTGGAGCAGCCTGCCCTTGGAGCACTGCACCCCGTGGAAGAGTGACCCACACTGCAGCAGTTTTGGGAGGGCTGTGTGCCCGTGGGAGGGGATCACGCTGCAGCAGGGGCGGTGTGGCTGCTGCTCGGGAGAGTGGAGCCAGCCACGCCATGGAAGTTCACGGAGAACTGCCTCTCGTGGGAGAGACCCAATGGCCTCACAGGGGAAGGACGCCTCTCCCAGAGCAGCTAAAGAGAATCTTGGTGATGAACTGACCAAACCCCCATGCCCTGTCTCCCTGCACTGTAGGTGGGAAGGAGGGAGGGGCTGGGGGGTAGAAGGTGTTTTAAGGGCTTATTTTACTTCTCATTATCCTCCTCTGATTCTGTTAGCAATAGATTCACTTTGTAACTTTAAGTTAAGCCTGTTTTGCCCTTGAAGTGTTTTCTCCCGGTCCTTATCTCAACTATTGAAGCCTTCGTTAATTTTTTTTTCTTTGAATTAATTTTAATAAAGAAAAGAAAACTCAACAGCAAATTATATGAAGGGCACTTGTGGAGGGTTTCTGAAGTGTTCAGCTGCTGTGCACTTACTTCATGGAGGAGTTCAGGATGTCTCAGCCACACAGAGCCTGCCCAGGGCAATGGCTGAGTTCTGCTGCACCGAGGTTCTCTGGGCATCACCCCCCGCCTGCCTCAGCAGCAGCAGCACCACGTTGGAATCCAGCAGGGAAGTCGCTGCCCCGGGAATGAGCAGGCACTGGCTGAGGCAGAAAGCTGCGTTCCCCACAATCAGCTCGTTCTCTGACTCCAGCAGCTTCAGCAGCACTTGGAACCTTTTATCCCACTTCACCAGCTCTCCCTGAGCTTGCCTGCTGCTTTTGGTGGAGGCGAAAAGGATCTTTATGGCATAGCTGGATGTGAGCTGCCCCGCAGCTTTCAAGAATTTGAGCATTTTCTTCACCACCACTCCTTTCACTACTTCCTCCACTGCTGAGGGAGATGCTGGCACCATGGTAGAGGCCACAACTGGTTGGCTGGAAACGTACCCAGTAAAGCATGCCACTGCCCAGAACACGATTTCAGGTCTCAAAAGACACATTTTGTGGTGACATGGAACCCCAGATAGAATTGAGTCAGACAATGGGACTCATTTTTGAAATAATCTTATAAACTCCTGGGCAAAGAGGCATGGTATTAAGTGGATATATCACATTCCCTATTGTCCACAGGCCTCTGGGAAGATTGAAAGACATAATGGGCTGCTGAAAAGTATGTTAAGGGCATTAGTTAATGGGACATGGAAGCATTGGGATGCGAACTCGAACTTGGCAGAAGCCACTTGGCTAGTCAATACTAGGGGATCTGCTAACTGCCCTGGTCCCGCCCAAACTAAGCCCTTAGACACTGTGGAAGGAGACAAGGTCCCTGTGTTACACATAGGGAAGTGGCTGGGGAAGTCAGTGTGGATTTCTTCCCCCATGGGAAAAGGCAAACCCATTCGTGGGATTGTCTTTGCCCAAGGACCTGGGTGTACTTGGTGGGTGAGGCAGGAGGATGGGGAGACCCGGTGTGTGCCTCAAGGAGATTTAACCTTGGGGTAAGAATAACCTATAATGTTATATGTTACAGGAGGTAAAGTGGCAGGAGGGACATGAGTTGGCAAAGAATGAATTTTGGCGAGGAGCAAAAAGAAGGCGATGATGAACAGGGACAGTGTCGGTGCCCAACCATCAAGTGTACTATTTCCCCTGTCCTGACCCCACATCCTGCTGGAATGGAGACCACCTGCAGAAATGTGAAAGGACAGGTGATAGTACTTAATGAAATGTATGTTTGGCATAGAGATGGCTTGAGGATTCTAGTAGTGAGAGTATATAGATTATATGGGATCTGAGCTCTAACACTCCTTCCCCCACCAAAGGGGATGGGAGTGGGCAAGATCCTGGGAGGGGACACAACCAGGCCTGCTGACCCAAATTAGCCAAAGGGATAGTCCATACCATGTGACATCAGCTCAGCTATATCAGCTAAGGGAGTGAGGAGGAAGGGAGGGGTGTTTGTGAGTTTTCAGTGTTTGCCTTTTGGAGGAACTGTTATGTGTGCTGAAGCCCTGCGATGTCTGAACATCGCTGCTAATGGGAGGTAGAGACTGACCTTTTTTTCTCTTTAGCTTTTGCATGTGCACATCTCTGCTTATTCCTTTTTTACTATAATAAAATTGCCTTATCTCACCCTGCTGGTTGTGCTCCATCTTATTCTCTCCCCTGTCCCAGTGGGAAAGGGAGTGATAGAGTGACTTAGTGGGCACCTGGCACCCAGCCAGGGTCAGCCCACTACAGATGGTAACAGAAATGCTCTGACTTGTGGGGGAAGGGGGTTTACTCATGCTGGTTTTAATGCAGCAGTGGGAAAAGGGAGGATCTGGCTTCACTCTGGAGCTGGCCATCACTGCCCAGGTGTATCTCTAATGTCTGTCAGGGGCCCTGGCTGATGCTTAATCCTATAGCCCAGCAAGAGGTTTCCTGACCTAGGTCTGGAAACCTATAAAGGTGTTGGGATTTAGTTGTTAATAAATACAATATGTCTTTTTGTTTCAGTACGTAAATCTTTTTATTTAATGGGCAATAATATTGCATAGGGATGTAGCGATGAATTAAAAAACCCAACCTCATTAAACAGTTTCACAGAAAAAAATCCCATGGATATGTTAAGAGCATTTTTTTTTTGTTTTCCTTTTTGCAATGTGTTTGTTTCTAAGACCTTGTCTGCAGACTTTTAGTCTCTGCTTGGATTGTAGCAGTGATGCAAACTGCTGGTGCAGATGTGCTGCCACTAAATACACAGTGGCTGGAGCAGCAAATGTCCACTGCAAATGCAGAGTATGGAGAGAAGGAGGTATAGGAGCCTGCATGGGGCAGGCTGTGAAGTGTAGAGTCCAGTGGTAGTTTCTGGTGGTGTGTTTGTTTAATTTTGCTCAGGAGATGAGTAAGAGAGAAGGCAAACAACCACCACCAGAAAGCACAGTGGTGCCAGGCAGGCAGTACAAGAAATGGTGCAGTCACCTGCCCTCCCACAGGCAGGGATGTCAGGCACTGGCACGCAGGGGAGTGGCTGAGGTGAGGCTGCTGTGTCTCTGCTGAAGCAAACAGGCACATAGGGCATATCAGCCTCCCAGGTATTTACCCACATACCTCCGGCCAGGCTGTGAATTCTTCAGTTCAGCAGCAGCCAACACCCACTGAAGCCAACAGCAGCCTGCCTCAAGTGAGAGGGATGTGATTTTGCTTTTTAGTTACCAAGTATTGCATCTAATTGAACCTGCTACAGGGGAGAAAGGCTGATCTTAAGCTGATAATTCCTTGTTTAGATGTGACTTAAAATAACTGGCTTTGGGGAGCAGCAGTGCCTCCACTGATCCCAGTGAGAATTGTCATCCTGCCAACACTGGCTGCAAGTCCCGGAATTACCACTGCCAACAGCAGCAAAGGCCCACTGTCCTGTGTTCCTCATCACCCACTGAAGGACTGACTGAAAATCAAGAGCAAGAGCTGCTCAGGGCCACCAAGGCCTGAAGAAACTGGCTCAGTTTTAACTCCCCTCCCTATCTCATTTGAGCAGAAGCTGTCAGCCACTTCCTAGCCAGGCTAAGGGGCCTGGAATGCAGCTGGTGAGAGGTGATCACCAAACCTGTCATGTAGAGAGGCTGTTACCACAAGTAGTGCTGACGAAACAGGATACACATGCATGAACTTCCCATTTTTTTAATATATATCTGGCTTTCTGTGAATAACTTGTCAGTTCAGGACATGCATAACTAGCTCATACTGCCATATTTTTAAATTTTAGCTCATGATGGAAAAATAAAGGCACATAGTGGGAGGTGTCACTAAAAGCAAGTGATGAATCCTGGCACTGTCAGCATTTTGGATGATGTGAACACATTTCCACGCACTCAAGAGCCAGTGATCTGTATCCTTGTTACTCATTATCACGTTTCTAACCATAACTATGTTTTCTGTTACATGGCAGCAGAAGTATGCCTGTTGTTTTTCAAGTATGAAAAGGCCTTTTCCTTGTGGCTGAAGTCCCACATGCTAATTTGCCAGCTGCTAGACTTTGATCCTAGTCTAGCACAACTGCTGTGAGATCAAGGGCTGTGTTCTACTTACCACAACAAGCACTGGGGACGATGGAGAGCAGGGGTTACAGCTGAGTTGTGTGATGTTGTGAGTTACATGCTGGCAACAGCCTGCTCCAGATAAAGTTGTATTTGATGTCTACAACTCTTGCAGAAAGGGAAAAATCAGAACTTTCAGGAGACCCAAACATTTAATTCAACAGGAAAACTACCTGTGTTTTGGCCTGCCCTTCCCCAGTGCCAGTTCTGTTCAGCTCTTCATGAAATATGACATCTTCTTGAAATACCAGCGGCAGTTCTCCTGCCTGCATTTCCAGCTGGCCACAGCTGGGCTGCCCTGCAGCTGGCACCTCAAACATGACTTTTTTGGGACTTAGGTTAGCCAATCCCCTATATATAGCCATAGTATTTATGTATTTCCTAAACCAAGAACTGGGTTCTGTAGGCAATGTGTCTCTTGAAAGCCCCACTGCAAGCCTCAATCTAAAAAAAACCCAAAAAACTTTACTTGCATTACAGAAAATTAAAAAAATGTTAACAGCAAATCTTCTAATCCTTCTGGTTTCCAAGACTGTCATGACTTCAGATTTTGTTTCTAGAAACACTACCATCTTATTTGCTGGGATTTTTAAGGTGAAGATGAGTTTTTCTTTTGCACTTGTCTCTGGCAAACAAAACACAGGAAAACTGCAGGTTTCCCCAAGAATGACTGTGAGGGCTAGAAGAGCTTTGGGAGTGGTGTTTTCAGGAGGTTGGGAGATCATTTGATTCCTTAGAATTGAGAGTGGCTGTTTAGTATTCCTCTGGGCAAAAGACATTACTAAATATAATGTCAAACTATTAAATAAGGCTGATGGGGTGTATGCCTGTTCCACAGAGCATGATTGTGTTTGCAGAAAAGCACCAATGAATTTCTAAAATCAAACTGCAAGCTGGATTTTTTCCTCACTTAAAAAATAACTGCTCCTTTCATGGTGTAATGACCATGATGTTGATTGTTACCTTCAGTGCTGGGTACTGAGGAGAGTATGGATGGAGCAATAAAAAAGTATAAAAGGCTTCATGAATTAGTGTTGCAAGCTGTTAAGTACAGAAATAAAAATGGATCCGTTAAACATCTTTTTTCCAGGAGTTTTGTCCTTTCAGATAGTCAGAGGAAACTTAATATTGCTATAAAACCTGAAATCCTTTGCACAAGTCAAATAAGGAAGTAGTAAGGAGAGTTGAAAGCATTTTAAAGTAAGTTTCTTAATAAATATTAGTTCTTAATGGTTTGTATAATGTTTTGTTTGCCTCAGATGGAAGAAAGCAAATAACACCTTCTTCTAGCTGATCCTATCCTGAAGGTATCCAGATTTCACACCTTGATTTGTTATTCCACAGTATACTTTCAGTAGCGACACCCATTATTCACCACCACCTCTATATCACAGTAATTACAGTGTCAGCTGAGTAGTCTATTTGTCTATTGCAGACTTAATATCTTGAAAAAATTATGCTGTAATATATTCTAAGAATACTGGACACTAAACCAGCCCTACAGTTTGCAGACATTTCTAACACATCCACATACCTCAAAACTATTGCTTTATTCTTTAACATAAGAGATGAAATAGAACTTTTAAGTGTGTAATGACTCAATATTTATCAGGCCTGAGATTTTACATCCATGCATCTTTGCAAACAACTAGCAAGACTTTTATATAGGTCTCCAGAAAACATCATTCATTTCTGCTTGTTTACATTAAGAAGCAATTATTGCCAAACCTTCCCCTGGTGAACAGCAATACCTTGCTTCAAGCAAAAACAATGCTGCTGCTGTGTTAACATCCTATTCTGGAAGAAAAGGGAGCTGACTCAGTGCATGCAGTCGAGCCCTCAGAGCTGTCTTCCAGGAGCAAAACAGGTTATGTGAGAATATGACCTTGGTGAGCTGTGCTAATGACTGTGATTTAGGATTCCAGGCTTTTGTCTCAAGTAGAGAATTAGATGAGACAAAATGCCTTTAAAACAACCCAAATGGCACTAAGCAAAGTGCAGATACAATTAATAAAATTTACAGTGACTAACTGGGTGATCTCCAGCTAAAGCATGCTCAGTTTTTCCCAAGCTGGCATGTGTGGGAACTTACTGTACTAAACCCACAGAATGTGTGGCATTCAAGGAGATCCCTTGAATACCTGTGCTGTGGTGGTGCTGGCTGGCAGGACAGGAACACAGTGCTCCTTGTCCACTCCCACTATGGAGCATACTGGCCCAGTAACTTAACTGGATGGCAAAGACCAGCCCCAAATGTATTTTGTGAGCGATTTGTAGTTTGTGAGGATAAATTCATGTTCATTGACTTCCTGCCAAAGGTAACAGCTATGTAGATTGGGGTTAGAACTTCTTGGCATGGTCTGTCTCCAGAAAAGTCGTGCATCAGTACTCAGGAGCAAATGCTGCTTCTGCTCAAACTGGACCACCATTCATAATACAAGATTTCTTTGAATTGTGGTGTTCTCCTGTGAATGTAGCAGAGTTTTTGTCTCCTATGTGAAAGATTTGTGACATATCCCTTAAAAAACATTCACAGCACATACAAAGCATTTGTTGTTCCCAATTTTTACACCCATTTGCATATATTCTACTTTCATTTCTTGGAAATGCTCATGTCTTTGAAATATTAGAGGAGTGATGAGGTACAGAATGCAGTGTGTCTTGAGGAACACACGTTCCATTAGCTGAGAAGTGAACATTTTGGAGCGATGCAGATCATGGTCTGTGTGTTGTTAAGGAAGTGTGGTTGTAGTCCTCCCCATGCATAAACTGTCTTCCTTAATCTTAATCCTTCTAATCCTTAGACCTTTCCTGTGTCAGGTGAGGATGAATGCTCCATGTGCTCCCAGCTATCACTGGCCTAGTTTCCCTAAACCCAGGCCACCCTATATCTGCACTCAGAGTTGTATCACTTTAATCATCACAGAGATCACACTGTCTTCACTTACTTATGCCTTCATAGATTTACTTCAGAATAATGCCAAGGTGTAGGAGGATTATAAAATCAAACGTTCATTATTGCACCTTCAGCTCTGAAATCCTGAATGAGACCTTACTCTTAAATCCTCCTGCCTTTATCCTATGCATATTCTCTTTTTATTTTCTGTGTATTTTCTGATTGTACTTGTTACTGCAAGTTCTCAGTTCTATATGTTTCTAATGCTTTCGAATATGTTTTTTAATATGTTTTCATGGTATAGAATGGAACATTAGTGTATGTAAGTATATTTGTATTTAATTTAGACTTTTTTTTAATCAGTGATCTCTTTCTCTAGTATTGCAGTGGGATAGCCTTAAAATATATTGGATTTTGCAAGTACTATTATTGAATGATTGAATTTGGCAATTACTTCATTTAACATACAATTATTTTCTTAGGCATATAAAACCTATCTGCTAGAAAAGTTCTGTTTCATAGTCTGTTGTTCCTGATACCAGATTTTGAATCACTAAGGAATTGCTGTGAAGCAAAGGAGTGTACCCATCAGTCAAAACTTAAATGAGCCTCCTCTTACAATTGCTGAGGAGTGATTTGGAGAGTGAGGGTTCCCTTAAGCAGTAGGTTGTGTGGACCGTCTGGAACAATCATAAGGAACACTAAATGTAAAATTGAGCAGATCTGACATTCAGCTCAGCATCTCCCGGAAGAACCCTTGGACATGTAAGCCCCTGAATAATCCCTGTTTTTACACATGTACAAATGTTGTAAGTGAGGCTTTAAGGAAATAGTTCACTCTTTTCTCCACTCTGCTTGGCACATGTCTGCTACTTCACTCCTGTGTAGCTGCAGTGTCTCCAAAGTGCTCTGCAGAAGGGTGGTGGGCAAATGGCACTAAATAGAACAAGCCCCAAAGCACTGCCTTGCAGGGACCAAGTAGGAAACAGCCTGGCACTGATCAGCTCAGCCTGCCAAATCAGACACCCCTGCTATAGCCCTGATTTTTTTCAGAATTCCCTAGCTAAGCTTACTGAAATTGGGATGGCTTCCTTTCCATGTCTCTGGCAGGAGAAAGATGTTGTTCCCTCCTTTATAAAACACACTGAAAGCCATTCTTTTGAAGTTTGAAAATTTTATGGAAGCATCGCTGCACTGTACTACAAAGGAAATCCAAGAGTGTTCAATGAACTTAGATTTTGCAGACTAAATTTCACATGACTACTTTGTTACGCCAAAGTGAAATGAGATGCAAATATTAGGATGCAAGCAACCCCAAATTCAAAATCAGCTTTATGTATGAATCATAATGCAGTTTGAATAGTCATTCCCTGAGTGTACTGACTAACAGCACCTTGGATTCTGTGAGTCACAAAACATTAACACTTGGTTTTTACACAACAGTCCTGATTATTTATTGCAGTTATTGCAAGATCGTTCTTTTTAAAGTGTAAACTCTAGTTTTGGCTTTTACACACCCGAGCTGTGAGGGGAAGTTCCACCATGAATGCGGTTTGCACAGAAGACAGGATAAATGGAGGATGTTTTCCCAGAACATGTCTTGGGTACATTTGGGCACCCACCTAAGCCAAGGCATTTCTCAAGCTGCCAAAGATGTGGTAGTTTACCTCAATTTTGTCAGATAACCCCAAACATCCCACCTGCACAAGAACCCAAATTTAAGCTTCTGTTTTAGAAACCCTTGGCCACATTTGTTTTCTGGTTGAAGCCTTAGACAGCAAAACGGTTTTGTTTTATGAAAACATTGCACAGTAGTTGACTAAACGAAGCCCATCGAATAAAAGCAAACTATTGGAAGCCTTTGCAGCCTTCACCTGGTAGAGTAGGAAAGCACTCTTGGATTGTTTTAGCCACTCACTGTCATGTTACAGAGTTTATAATTTTCCATCTCTATCTGTAAAAGTTTACCATGTTTATTTATTCAGAATTGCAGAAAAAAGCAAGTCTGTCCTGGGAAGGGGCTTTTCTCCACCCTTCTCAAATATCAGGTGCATGCAGGGTAATCCAGCAAACCTGGTGAGTCTTACTAGGGTGGTCTAAAAAGCAAAAGAGAACTGTGCCAGTGCTGCTTGAATGAAGAAACACTCTTAAACCCGTGCTGCACCAAGGTGAGAGGGGTGTTGGTGGACTGGGCTGCAGCATGTCCAGCGCATCCATGCCCATGGAGCAACACCTGGGCACACAGCAAGCCGTGGGGGAGCCCAGTCTGGGCAGCTGCTGGGGGACAATGTGGAAGGCTCAGACATGGAGTTAGGCCTGGGCTTGGATGTTTTTATGGTCTATTTGATGATTAAATTGTATTGTGAGATTCCCAGGATACCACTGTCTTTGGAGCCCATAGGGATGAAGGTTTTTCTGCAGGTTTGAGACACCACTCATTGTTCGATGATTTGATTCCTCTTGGCTGCCTTTGACGCTTCAGCTCCACTGTAATGTTTCACTGGCCTAGAAAACGACAGGCAGCTTTTGAGCAAGAAAGTTCAGGAGCAGAAATAAATTCTATTTTTAATCCTTCCTCTGATTTTCCATGGGCGACACAGTTTCTCATGGCATGGCAGTTCCAGGGTGTGGCAGTGTTGCCGAGTGTTCCTTGCAGTTTGTTTTACAGATTTAACCCGTTTATATGCTTTCCCCTAATTAGAAATTTCAGGTTTGAGGGGTTATCCTACTATTAATACCTGAATGACACTGATTTATCACAGTGGGTTGGCAACAGATCTGCAGGATGAGACAATACAAGCTTGGAATTTAAAGAAGTACTTTAAGCATTAACAAAGCTGAGCCTCTGTCAAGCAGTGATAAATTTTCCACTATACCCTTGATCACCTTATTATTAATGTCATCAATCTCTCTGTGAAAAGTGGCTCTGGGCATGCCCATATGACCAAGTGTTCTGCTAAATAATTAATCATTGGGGCATGTTGCCAGAGTTTGCTGCTTTCTAATTTAATCTTAGCAACTTACTCATTTGTTTCTTTAGTTGGAAACAGAAAGCTTCACGGATAAAACTGAGTCAAATGTACTGATATATACATGAGGACTATTTAGCATTGAAACCTCATGTTGCTTGCTCTAGAAATGTTTTTCCATCTTTTAAAGCAACACCCCAAAATTAACAGCTGTGAGAATGATCACTTCAGGAACACGAGCTGTTTCTGCTGCCAGAACCTGCATCAAAACTGGCTCTCCCTGCCCCTTCAGTAGTAGCTCAGCCCTCTCTATGCTCAAAAGGGCATTCAAAATGCCACACTAGCAGGATATCTTTAGAAATAAATTATTACAATGTCAATTTGATTGTTTAATTAAAAATGACCATGAATATGAATCCCTTTGTTGAGCAGGTTATTGTCTGTAGCTAAAACAAAATAAGTTCTAAGCAAACAGTTTAAAAATGTTATCTTCTCTTTAGCTACAATTAATTTAATTTAGACTAACACTGTATTAACTTGTAGCATTCAATTATTTAATGAGTCATGAAGAAAGTTTTCTAATTACAGAGTCATTCATTTTTCACAGGTTTGAAGGCATACAGTGAAATATATTCTGTTGAGACCATGAGCCTTTGTCCCACTCAAGCCTTTCTTTAATGGTCTCTGTTATTTCACATAAGAAGTCAATTTGATTTTAGTTTAAACATATGTACCATCCTGTACTCCTTAATTTTGTGTCCCTCCAAGGATTTTTAGTTGAAAGCTCTCACATTTGTTATATCTGTGACACTGTTGGGTGTCACACCCTCTAGCTTCTTCCCAAGAATCTGCGGGCAGCAGCCTGTTCATGAAAGATTAACGCCAACCTTTCACACATATTTACCCATTCATAGACTCTCTTCTTTCAGTGTGGCTCGTGGTTTTGTTTTTATTAATTCCCCCTGGATATTAGCTACAATTGGCCAAATATAACATTGGCTTGCTGTTCTCTCTCCTGATGAGTCAGTTGACTGTACTTCCAAATCAGTATTTTCATAAGATCACTTGCAATCTTCCCTGCTATTTACTGCTTGCTATTCATCCTCCGTTGTAGAACAAAACATATGGCAGTGGTTTTTTTCCTCTTGACTGAATGCCTGAAACTTTTTAAAAGGGAAAGTGAGAATAGTTAATGAGCTTCTCCTTCTGGAAATAAAAAAGAACCAAGGCAAACAAGAATTTGTGAATACACGAATGTGGTTAGGAACAGCCATGAATGCTTTCCCAGATACTCCTTCCCTGCCTGAATGCTCTAGGGTGATACAAGTACTTCTTTCCTGCCTTTAATTGCGCTGTTGTGCCTTTTAAATGAAAATGTAAATAAGCTACTATTTCAATTTCCTATCATTATGCATAGCTTGTGTAGGAAAGGCCACTGTCCCCCGCAGTCACTTGTGTAGTGTCTTGTGCAGGTTAAATTTCCAAATATAAACATATGTTATCCATCATTTTATTGGTGACTCTTACATGTACCGTCTATCCCCTAATTCTTTGGTTTGCCCATGGGATACTCAGCATAGACTCGTGCAGCATAAGTGCTAAAGTGACACATGACACCAGTGTCTTCCAAAGCCTTCCTCTGTAAAATCTGCATTTAAGCAAAAGGTGTGGTAATATCCCTGATATCATGGAAAGCTTTACTTCTGCTGTATGTAAACATAAGGAATCTATGAAGAACCTCATGAAAATACTGCATACATGTAGGAATCTTTAAATCTCCATGTTGTTTGTGTATATATGTATACTTTCTTAAACCTTAGATGTCTGTAAAGTTGAAGTTGCTTTATCACTGTCGGCTGCAGTCGATGTTTCACTTCTGACGCTGAGATGAATTAGAGCCATCAACTCCTCATTTACCCTGAGGACTGTCAGGGATACAGCCAATAGCTGTGTCTGTTTGGAATAAAAATAGCCAGTTACACAGTCAGTGTTTGGATTTCAAATGACTGAAAAGTTCAGGCAAACTTAAATTGATGCACCCTGTAATAAAGGTGAGGCTGAAATACAAAGTTTACAACAAATCTGTATTTGAAATTAAAGTTTCTTTGAAGTCTCCTCATAAAACTTGATAGTACTCAGTAACAGTTTAATAAGGATCACATTTAATTCCAAGCATTTCTCAAAGTGAGGCTTTTGTCAGGGTATTTTATGGCTCAGTTGCTGGTGATTACCCAGAAGTAAATAAGAGCAGAAATTCCAGCATGAGATCTGATGCTGAGCAGATCAGTTCTGTGCTGTCCAGTGCTTTATCTCCCATCTTCCTTTACATCAAATCACTTTTTTAGTTTTATCCTGAACCTTCCTTGCCTTGAAAGAAATGTGAAAGATGGTGCAACACAAATCGAGGACTCCTTTCTCTGTGCTAATGTTCACAACGTATTTATTAACTTTACTCTGTCTCTACCAACATAAGTAAATCTTTTGTCAGACAACCCCTGAATTCCTTTCTGTTGCACAAACACCTGCATTTTCCATCTTTGAAAAATGAGTTTCTTCTCTGTCCGTGTCTGCTTATCCTTTTTCACTTTTTTCCAGTGCGTGTGCAACTGTTTTAAATATGCCTCCATAGTCCTACCCATAATTCAGGTAGCATCCCATTTGCTCAAGCAGCTCATGACCTTTATAGCTCAGATAACTCCTGTGGATAATGTTTTCCTGCTTTTCAGAACAGTCAGCAGCCATCTCCTGTGTTCCAGCTCTAAACACTCGGAAGTGTTTTTTCCAGTAACTGAGGTGACTGACTTAGTTGGTCTTTGGATTAGAAGTATATACCCTCTTAATCTGCTTTTAGCAAGAGTGAGTACATTCCCTGCCATTCGAGTAACTCTGCGGATGGCTGGAGATGCAAACAGTGCTTCTTCCTCTGAATCGTGGTGTCCGTGAGGGGAAGGAGGAAGGGCTGCAGGTGAGACACAGCCATGGGCGGTGGCAGCTGCACAGTTTATAAATGGCTCAAAGTGACTAACTGCTGACGATCTGTAAGAACAGCAGTGTCCAGGCTCCTGCCCTCAGCTCTGCAATCCTGCTCTTCCCTTTCCGTGTGCTGTGCCCGCAGACCCCTGGGCTGTTCAGCCCAAGGGCTGTGCCAGGGGCTTGACCTGCATGAACTGAGCGAAACAAACCTCCCCTTGTGACAATGGTGGCTGTCACCACCGCAGAGGCCACCCTGGCACCCGCGGTAACTAAATCTTTCCACTGGATTTTGAAACCTTCTTCTCATTTGTTGTTTTTATTTCGCTTATCTTTGGCAGGTGCTCATTTGGTTTGTTTCAGTATTGTATTACGCCGGTTAAATGAAAACCTTTAATTCTGAAGGAACATTTGCAGGGTCCAGATGAGTCAATATTGGCAGAAGATCCTCAGGAATTGTTAGAGGAACCCAGCCTTGAGCAGCACTGACCAAAACCTTTCCAGGTGACGCCAGCTCTGGTCAGAGTGCTCATATCAAATGAGCGCTCTCTGCTAGCCCTGCCAGCAGAGATCCAGGCCAGGAACCTCTGCAGCAGCTGCCACGGGTGACACGGTCCTTTAGCGGCAGCCTCGGGCCCTGCAGCGGCCCCGGCCCTCACAGCAACGCACGCCGGGCGGCTCTGGGGCACGTTCATCCCGCTGCCGCGGTCATTCTGACCGGAACACTGGGCAAAAAGCATCCTTTAACGCGCCCCGGCGGCACACGGAGTATCGTACACCGCCCGCCCGCCTGCGCGGAACCGGGGCCGCGGGAACGCCCGTGGGGCCGCGGCGTCAGCGGCGGGCCCGGGGCTATTAAGAGGCTCCGTGATGGAGGGATCGGCACCCGGCCGGTTGCTCGCCAAGAGCGAATGGGCCGCGGCCGCTCCGCGGGAGCGCAGGCGCGGCGGGGCCGCGGCGCGGAAGAACGC
>VXAD01010092.1:2302090-2367319 GCA_013399195.1 Dicrurus megarhynchus
ATGGTCGGTGAGCTCGGGTGATGCGGGACCGGCAGGGCCGGAGGAGGAGCGGGCCGGGATATCTAGTCTCGTTTCAGGATTGCCGATTTGTTTTCCAGGGGTGTGATGCTGGATTTAGTGCTGGGGTGCGTTCCCTTCCAGGACTCGCCCGGGAAGGATAGCACAGGAACATTCTTCACTCGCAGGGAGAGCAGTAAGCCTTAAAATACTACTACAGTTAGTTCCATAAATAGCATGAAGTTCCGTGTTTCGGACTCATACAGAATCCCTGGGAAATAAGAAAACAGTAACGTGCAGAAAAATTAGGGCAGGGGCAAAATAAAAATATTTGTCAGTTAGTTTATGACCACTGCTACATTTTTTTTTACCTTACTGAAGAAACAAACTTCCCCCTCCCTAAACATTTAAGCAGCTGGTATGTAATCTTTTAAAATGAGAAGTACTGCGTTTTGTTTAGGAGTATCAGATTCTAGAGTATGGCTTTCTTTTTGGCCTGTGAAATGGGTTTGATAACACCAGATGTGCATTTCTTGTATTTGAGTAGCCTCAGTTTTTAAGTGCTGTTATCAGTACAGAATTAATGAAAAAGAGCAACACTAATGATAAAAGATTTTGGTTACTTTAAAAACTCTGTTAAGGGCAGTCATTTTTATTCAAAACACAAGTATTTGAGTTCACATGAAATTTATTCAGGGTTTTTTTTTTGTCTTGTTATTGTTTTAAGCATCATGTAAAGAAAAAGCATAAAATGAAACCAAAAGCCTTAATGTGATTTTTGACTGGTTACATTCTGCTCTTGATACATTCTTTCTCCAGAGTGGATTGTCATCTCATTGTGCAAAAATTCACTGTGGCTTATGACTTTTATCTCCTGGGGCTAAAAAGCAGAAGTATGAAATAATAGCTGTGTTATCAGGTCTTAACTATATCCTAAGAGGAAGGTAATCATCTGGGTGCATTCATAAGACTTTATATTCATAACCATCTGCAGCACTTCTCACACTATTTGTTCTGTGTGCTTTGAAAAGTTAACGAAAGACATTTTCAAGCTTGGTACTTCCTTCTTGACCTGTAGATTTACACCTCAGGAATGGCTGAAACCAAACATTGTGACTTACGGACCTAATTTTCTTTGTAGTTGTCCAGCCTGTTTGTTATTGTTGGCCGCTAGAAGCGGGAGGTAGGTTCACGTTTAAAGTTTGTATGCTCAGTGTTGATGGGTGACTGACAAACTTGAGTCAGTCTGATGGAGCTGCTGAGCTGTATGGTGAAAATTTTTGAAACTCATAATGAAGTCAGCTTGTGGTATGGATCTGGTCCCTGTTGGCTGGTCAGGAAAGCTGGCTTCTTACTCATGGATACAGAATCCCTCAGAGGGGAACAAACTTATTGACTTAATTCTACAGTAGTCTATTTGACCTGCAATAAGCTGGCACCTGGTTCTCAACGTTGCACTATCTTCAAGTGTCCTATTTCACTGAAAGTAAGGATGAAGGTAATAAATTTCAGCCTCAGTTTTATTATTAATATTTCACAGAACTGGGATGTTTTGAGAGAGCTCTGGCTTACAGCTGTGGACAAGGAGTAGACTCTCCATACCTGCGCACCTGAGTGCTGTGGGACTTTGACAAAAGCACTATTAATGGCCTAAAAAGAGGTGTCAGGACTGTGGTGTGTAGAATCTGGTTCCACTTTTCAGAAGTGTTTATGCGTGGTTCCTATCTTCCCTGCTCCATGTCTCTTGCTTGGAGGATCCTGATTATGTAAGAACACTGAGTAGGGCCTGTTGGGCTGAGTATGCTGGTGTGACTTCTCATTTATGGCACTTACAAAACCATAATGCCTTTAAGAAATAACTTCTCAAATCAAGAGATTTGGTTTAGCCAGAAACCTAGAAAAATCAGAATGGTATTTTTTGGAAAACTGTTAATCTTTGAAGATTTAGAGAAAATGTCTTCATGTTTGATATAAAGCATGGTGTGCTTTTGCTGAACTGGTGAGCATTTAAGCCATTGATTTCCCCAGGCCCCATTCAGTGCTGATTGTAGGGGTTTTATTCTTCCTTTCTGTAGACTAGTGAATGGTTTGAGCCATTGAGTCATACTGAAGACCCAATTTTTTTCAATGAATTGTCAAGACTTCTGGAACAAACATCACACATGGCTCAGGACAAAATTCAAAAGACCTATGGATAAAGCATTCTTGTTAAAGGAGATTCAGCTATGGAGTAAACTTCCAGAAAGTAGCAGGAAGAATTGAGTCCTGAATTGTTTAGTAGTCTACATTTTCTTTTAAAGTATTTGTTTCAGTGGAAGAGTAACTAAACCTGTCTTGACAACCAACTGCTACGTACTGGCAAATCCAAAGAAATAATTCAGTCTGATGCTGCAGTGTTGCTGGACCTAAACACTAGGTTCAGGTGGCCTGAATTCCACTGAAGCCCGTTTCCTCAGTCAATGGAGAATTCTAGGTGGTTTTGAAGAGCAATTCAGAGAATTTACGTAAGACACTGAGTGGGGAGCGGCCTAAAAGCCAGCTAATAAGAAATAGGAGGCAGAAGGATTTATGTGGAATTTAGGCCATCTGAATATGGCCCTAAGATGCGACTTAGTACTACTAAGTAAGGTGTATTAACACTAAGAAGACTTGGCTTCAATTTCTATCCATTTCATCTGCTGCTGATTACTAAGCAAATTTACCATTTAAGCAGCTCCTTAAGGGTGGGGGCTTCCTGGCTCGCTCCCTGTCAGGACTGGCCCCCTGCACCAGCACAGCCTGTTCTGGGGGGCAGCTCAGCTAAGAAGACTCTGGGGGTCGTGGTGGACGGTGAGCTGAGCATGGGGCAGCCTGCGCCCCGTATTAACAGGAGCACAGCCAGTAGGTGAAGCGAGGCAATTATCCCATTCCATTTGGCACTCGTTAGACTGCGTCCAGAATACAGCATCCAGTTGTGCTCCCCTCCCTGGGACAAAGGAAATGTCGATAAACTGGAGTGAGTTCAGTGGACAGCTGCCAAGATTGGCTTGAGTTGCGAGCTTTTGCTTTCTGAGAAGTAGAGGAACTGTGCCTGTTGTTGAGCCTGGAGAAGAAAAGGCTTGAGGCGCCCTTCCAGCACCTGTGTGAAGGTTTTCAAGAGAATGAATTCAAGTTCTTCACAGTGGTGCACGGTAGGAGGACGAGAGACAGCAGGTGTGGATTGAAGTCACAGAGGTCTGTGTTTATAAGGCATTTTTCACCCTGAGGTGTGTCAAGTGGTGGGACTGGGTAGCCCAGAGAGCTTGTGCAGATTCCTTCTGTGGAAGTTTTCAAAGTCCAGCTGGATAAAGCCCTGAGAAAGCAGGTGTGATTTCACAGCTGACCCTGCTTTGAGCTTGAGGTTCAACCAGAGTCCCCCTGAAGTCCTTTTCCACCTGAATTATCCCATGGCTCTACCTAGTTTCTGCCAACAGAGCAGTTGCAGTGGGAGGTTGTGAGCCAGATTATTTAGGGCTGCATGTGGTCTGGCAGTTCAGGTTTATGCATCAGACTTGGAGCAGTATAGCAAGCACTCAAGCCAATCCTAAGCAGCTCTCAAATGGCAGGACTTTATTTGCTTAATTATGCAGTTAGAGTTGGAAGAACCTGCTCTTCATCCTGAGGGCCTGGTCTACATCAGGGCTTGCCATGTAGTAAAGCCTGAAGGGCTCTCAAAAGATTCAGTACTCAACTGCAAGATACAGTTTGGGATCTAATGATTTTGAGTCTGTTGGAGGAAATCACATGGACAAGGCCCTATCCTAAACACACCTCCTGAATGGCTATTCCGAAATACGGGGCAGGGGAAAAAGTGCAACTCTGAAGGAAACTCAAATCTTATTCTGTATTACCTTCTGAATCAAGTAAAGAAAAGTTGTTCAAAGTTCAAAATAGTTTGAATCAACTCGATTCAAAACTTGCAAGAGTTTTTTAGTGATCCTTGGGGAGGAATTCTCACCCACGTGTTGTCTCGTTCCTTAAGTGAGCCTGCAGCTCATGGGAAGTCAAGGTGATGACTTAAGGTGTCTGTAATCCCGGAGGAGGAGGTGGCAATTTGTCACCACCTGTGCATTGGGAAGTCATCTTTCCCTCAGTGTTCATGAGCCTTGTTAATTACAAAAATGTGCTAGCTAATTATGTTATCTGAAATGGGACAAGCTGGCTTTTCAGTCCAGTAAATTTCCTGAAAAGCAGGGAAGATAAAATTATTGATATTACTGATTTAAGGATTTTCACTGTTGATAGTGAAAACAGCAAGAACAAACCGCAAACCTTCCCATTGTACTATAAAATTGGAAATTTAGTGCTTTGTTTTTTTAGGAGCTGTGTAAATATCCTTATCTTGAATACTTGTATCTACTAGATGAAACTAGTATGAGGCCTGGAGGGGGAAAATAGATAATAAAGATTGGAAGTGACTTGCTGAAGCAGCATAATGGCACTAGTACAGTACTGCCAGGTTCAGTTCCCGATCTATTTGCTGTGTTACATTCCTGTCTGTAGAACATTCTCTCCTGTGATAAACTCATAAGGATATGAAATGAAAACTATGTAAAAACACTTTTTCTGCATCTTTAAAGGCAAGACTTCTGCCCCTTACTGCTCTCCAGGACAGGGTATGGAACCTTATTTTGTTCAGGTTGGCTGCTCAGACATGTGAGAAACCTTGGCCATCCGCAGGAAGGTTTTGCATGGGTGCTTTGCTTCTTGAGCAATTAGTGCCATGTCAGCCATCAGTGTGCATGGAGACCTATTGGATCAGACACACAGAAAAATTAATACCAACCAAAGTTTTAAGATGGTATGAGAAGATAGTCTGTGAAACAGTGGAGTGTGGTCTGCAGTTGTTTCACTAAACAATTATTAAAATCAATGTTTATGAGCTCATTCTATGAAAAACTGGAAAGTGGAGTATCTGAGGTTAACTTTTAGAATTTAGATGAGTTGGTGATTTGTGTTTGGTAAAAAGGTATCTGTAGTTTGTTTTAAGTATATGGGTATGGAGAAAGGCAGAAGGGAACAGAATAAGCAGGAGGTGGTGGCTTGCAGGAGGATTTAAGTGGTAATGTAGAGAAACATTAAGTAGGCAATGTAGAGTGGTAATGTAGAAAATGCTTTTCTGTGTCTGGAGATTTTGTCAGGATTTTTGTTTGAGTGCTGACGAGAAGTTAAAGGCAGCAGGCACACAGGGGAGGCAGCTGTCCCAGGCGTGCTTGGGCAGGGAGCTTCGTGATCTGTGTGGCAAACTGGGTTTGGTCTGTTCCAGCAGTAAGTCCACAAATGACTTGTCAAGCCGTGGTAACAGAACTTCCGAGGCATTTACAGCTGCAATTTAATTGTCCTGATAAGTTTTGCTGCACTGTATTGTTCTAGAGAAACTGTGAATAGAGAAATGCTTTTCCTAATGGATTACTTTGAGATGCATAGAAAACATTTTCCAATTCTGCAGTGCTGAAAACTGTGCAGATTTTATTTTTTCCCCCTTTCTTGAGGGGGGAAGATGCTTGTGGAGATTCTTACCTGCTTCTCTTACAATCTGCACAAAAAGCTTAACCTGGTAACATCCAGTACTTTCAAGAACGAGGTACAAATCCACTTCCCAGTAGGTGTAGGGCTGTGAGCTCACTTGTGAATGTCCGGGTCACCAAGCCAAGGCTGTTAGCAGGTGTTGGAAGGTGGGCTGAGGGTTTTTGATCAGGAAGGCTAAGTAAAATAGGCACTCAAAACAAAATTTAAATCTGTAATTTGCTAATAACATTAATTATTGTTAAAAAAAAAAAAATTCTTCTGCCCAAATCCTGTGTTACACAGTCACAAATGCAGTTGTGGCCAGGTCCAGGTTGTGAAAGGACTGAGACATCTGCTACCCTGACTTGTTTTTTTGTGCATCTGTAAATGTGTATACATCTAAGATAACATATTCTAAGAGTACGGTGATTGAAACTGCCTGTATTTTAATTACATCATTAGCTTAATATTTCATGATACTTTGGGGAATTTTTTTTGAAAAGCAAGATGTATTTCTCTTGGTGTTTGAAATGTTAGTAGCTCATGAAACAGATGAAATATTTATCTTCTTCTTCTAGAAATATTTAGGAGTCTGTTCTGGACTTCCAACTTGTCAAATTGTACTAATCTAATGCTGACATCTGTACAAGACAGAGAAAGTAATTTTGCCTGCGAATATTCACAGAATTCCTACAAATGAAGTTGGTACTATGGCACCTTTCTTTTTAAAAAAGACCAGTGTTCTTGAAACTTAGCAAAGGCTCTACCCAGCCACATACCTCAATTTTGGTCATGTTTACATAATCAGAGTCTAAGGGTGTGTTTGATTTCCCTGAAGAGAAAAACAGGATTCCCTTCTACCAAAATCACCACCTACCTCCGCAGCATTTGTGTACTGATTCTGAACTAATGCCGAGTGATCTCCTGGGAGGATGTAGTTACTTCCTCACCTCCATCCCATCCAGAACATATCTGTAGGCACTGGATATTGCCCTCTGATTTTCAACACCTGTGTTTGTAAGTTTTGTGTTTAAGGGTGACGCATAAGGGCTTGGAGCTGAGAACCACACTTCTGTAATGCTTCTTCTCAGAGAATAAAATGGCTTCTAATTTAATGAGAGCTTGTTCCGTGTTTGCTTCGAGTTATGCAATTGCTGAGCATGTTCATGACTGATCCTGCCTTGCTTTGCTTACAAAAGAAGAATAATAAAAAGAGAGAAAAGGATATTTGTTCCAGTGTGATGGAGGAGAGAGGTTGCCTGATATTCTGTTACTTCCAAAGCTAGAAAATAGAATGATGACTCAAATGAGCAAGGAAGACTTCTTTATACCATGTTTAAATAAATTATAGTGCTGGATTTTGAACAGAAGAGTAATTTTTCCCCAAGTAGTATAGATATAAAACCTAGATCAAGTAGCTCTTTAGGAAAACACCGAATTTGAAATATTTTCTTTTTCCTTGGCTGTTTGTTTCTTTTGTAATATCCTATTCCCCACTGCCCCTAGAACTTTAGAGCAGCTAAAAAATAAAAACCGTATGAAGCAGTTTGCAGAGAAACAGCCTACTTGTCTTTCTGTAGCTCAGCCTTTTGTGTGACTTCCCATCAGTCACCCCCCAACTTGTTGAGTGCAAAGTGTGCTGTCTGTCCATAAATACATGGAGGAGTGAGGTTGAAGCATCAACAGCCAAAATCTTCTCTGGTAGTCTTCCCCAGATTTCATCAAGTGCTTAATTGGTCAATGGTTTTGCCATGGTTTCCAGGCTTTCCAGTTCCTTTTGGCAACTTGATGTTTATGGTGTCATGTTTGTATCCATAGGAAATATTTGCTGAAGTCCTGTTTCTACTGATTGTGTGTGCAACGTTCCTGGTGTCTTATAAATTGGTTTGGTTTAGTTTGAGGTTTTTGAAATCTGGAGTTAAGTGAAGTAATTTTTTAGCATTAGGTCCTAAAAAATAGTAGGAGGGAGGTAGTTTCTGGCCATTGCAGGACAATAGTTGTATTTGGACACATACCCCAAATCTTAAGCAAAGTATTTCTGTTAAACCAGCTTCAGAGTCAAGTGCAGTCATCTGTAAACCTGGGTGTTTAGGATGTGGGGTTTCACAGACACCACTGTAAGCAATCTAAGAAACAGATGACTATGTTTTTGAGAAAAGGTTTATAACCTGTGGCAAAGGTAAAGTTACCGAAAGTGAAAATTGCATATTCCCAGAACTTTGAGCAAATTTCATTTCTCTCTTTGTATTTGTGCTCAGGAAAAGCTCCACAGGTTATTTTCTGCATTTATATAGTTGCTGGAGTGAAGCACTGCTTTTGATATGTCTTGCTTAGTCCTTGCAGAGAGGTTCAGTCTATGAACTCTGAAACTCCCAGTGAATCTCCTGTGATTGTTGGCTTGAGGCAAGACTTCTAGGGCTGTGATTTTTATAAATTGCACTCCTGTTGTTTTTCTGCTGTGGGGCTTGAGGGGGATCTCCTCATTATACTGAGAGTGAATGTTAGATAACACAATCTGAACCATGCACATGGGTTGGGAGCAGTAGTCTTTCCTTAAGAAGGTAGTGATCCTTTCCAAAGGACTTGTGACTTCCATTGCAGGCCAGAGGAGAGGGATTGTTCCTATTCTGGAGTTTTAGGCACCACAGTGGAAAGCGTGTGGGGTGTGAGAAAAGCAGATATTCTTGAGGGAACTTCTTCATTACATTTATTTTGGTAGTAAATCACTGTAGATGACTGGACACAATAATGATGTTGAAAAAAACCCCCAACAAACCAAACCCAGCAAAACCCCAAGTAACTGGAACCTGAGAATGTATTTATCCTTCAAAAGGGAAAGTGTATTGAAAATGTCACCAGCTTAGCCTTTCAAATTAAAGGATGAGACATCCCACTTTATCACTTTGATAGCTTAGATCATGCTGTGGGTATCCTTATTGCTTTGAAATGTATTGTAAAATTTCTCTTATATTTATTGTTCATCTGGCTGATATTTTTCTTGTGAGAAAATTGTCTAAAGACTTGAAATTTTTCACACTTTTTCTTGTGAAGTCTGTATCTTCATTTTGTTTTCTCAGATCTGCTTTGTTACCTGAGTGTATTCATCTGCTTCTTGTTTTCAGGAGCTTCTGCTGTAAGGTTGTCGGGTCCCTCAAGATTTGAACCAAACTGTGCAGTTGTTTTGATGTTAATCAGGAGCTATAGGTAGGCAGTTACGATTAAGCAATTGCATTGTGAAACCTGTAGAGACTTGTAGGCTTGTATAATCTTCTGCTTTAAGGAAAGGGGAACACAATCCCAAGATGAAAGGGCTGTCTGGACCAGAGCCACCAGGAATGGAATCAGCAGGACTGAGCAGTAGCTGGGGAAAGGTGATTCTGTCATGGGGGGTCATGGCCACCAGCCCATTGACCACCTGCTCAAAACAGACCCCTGACTCCAATGTGAGAAGAGCTGTGCATGTGGACTAATTAGCAGGAGTAGGGAGAGAGATAACTAGCGAATAGGGGTTTGAGTACTAATTAGTGAAAAAGCTGTGTAATTTGTAACCAAGGAACACTGATGCCTTTGTTAAAATGTGTAACTAGTATAAAGTTTTGCTGACTTTGTGGGGTTACACCTAGATCCCTACTTTGTGCAAACTAGAATAAAGAAATAAAACATCTTATCTTGGTGTGTGAATTGACACTATACACCAGGTAATGAGCAAGCATCAGGGACAACAGTTATCCCTACCAAAAACCCATCAAATAGAGAAGAAATGTTAAAGAAAGAAGGCAAAGACAACATAAATATACAGGCTTACCAGGTTTTGGACCTGGCCACCTGGTAGTTTTTGAAAAATGAATATAGGGTAATGGGTAATAATTTTTACTGTGGTACTACATGAACTCAAATTCATCTAAAAGTACATGAGAACAATTTTCTGCATGTATAGCTTCTGCTGGAGAAAAAAATACCAAAGCACCTTTACAGTTAAAAATGTGTGGGATTGTTTTGTTAGATTTTTTTTGTTCTGATCTAGTGAATACATGACTAGGATACGGTACAAACCACACTGAATGTATGGCAGCAGACAGTCTATTTTTGTTTTGTTTTCTAAGAAACAAACAAGCCAGAACTGTTCATGCCTTAGCATTTCAGATTTCCCAGAAATTGCAGAACTGATCTTAGGCTGTGTTTTGTAGTAGAAAACAGCACATGAAACCATTCTGGTGAGTCCCTTGGATTCGGATGGAAAGCAGAGTCTGCCTCCCAGTGGAAGTACTTGGGGCGATTGACTTAAATGAGTGGAAAATGACTGTAGGAATTTGGAGAGTGATAAACTGGCAGAGATAACTAGGCTGTTACACCACTTCTTCAGTAGGCAAAGGTTACTGATGAAGCTTCTGGCTTATTTTTATGCAGTTTTTTTTCGTACTCTATGAGCAGTGGTGTTGATGTTCTTGTTTAAGTACTCTTCCATGTTTAATTTGTATCTGTGGTTTAAAAATGTAGCAGTATGCTGGGGAAATTGGTGGTTTCATCTCTCTCTAACAGTGAATTGGCAGATACAAAAGTTCCTCTGAGGCCTTCTCCAGTAGCAAGGTACTTTATCTGTTAGTTTCTTTTTTTCTCTGTGACAAACATGAAAACATTTAATTTAGTTTGGTGCTAAATGCATCTCTTAAATGCTCTAATAACTGCTTGTGAAAAGGAACAGAAGCAGTGTATTGACAGTATCTGGTTAAGTGCCTGAAACGAGTTAAGACACTTGTTTGCCATGAAGTGTCGTGATTGTAGTGGGAAGAGAAGGAGGTGAAAGGTGGAGCAGCACTGGATTGTGTTCTGGCATAGCCATTACTTTGTTACGTGATTTTAGCACATTGCCTTCTTTTTGGGAAGTGCTTTTGGGTTTGCTGACAAAGTTGTCACCTTTGTCAGCAAACAGAGCTGTGTTTTATTGTTCTTATTAATAGAAGATGTGTTTGTCAATCCATTAAATATCTAAACTGTCTTGGATAAGTTAAGAAAACCCCCTTATTTAAGGAAAATAAGTTTTAAAATGTTTTAAATAGAAAAAATCTAAGGTACAGAATTGCAACGGGGTTTGCATTTTTAGTTGATTTTGTTGGAAAGGTGTTCATGTTGTGGGTGAAGGTAGCTTTAGGAATGTTTAAATATTGTTCCTGGAGCTCATTAGTGCTGGACTCACTGGTTTAGTTTTATTTTTCACCTGGAGCAAAGGTTTAAACTTAAGTTTGTAGCCTGTGCGGTCAGACTGTGTGTTGAAGTCCTGAAGCTTTTTGTGGCAGAAATAAATGTTTGTCTGGTTTGTGATGTCACTTTAGCTTTCAGTTTCTCGTAAATGCCACTGTTTTGTCAGGAAGCAGAGGAGAGATGTACAAACCTGGGCCCTTGCTGTCCTGCGGTGTGCAGTGATATTTCTGACAGCGGGGCTTGGGTGTACCTAGAAGAGGTTGATGTCAAATAGAAGTTTTTAATACCCACTTACCATTAGCTTTTTAGAATTAACTGGATATACCAAGGATCTATTTAAGAGAGTGCAGCTTTGTGCCCTCAAGAAATGTCAATTCCTTCTGTCTAGTTTAGTTCTGTGCTACCACATTTGTCTCCCTGTTGTCTGCCAACACTAGGTGTGGGGTTTTTTTTTCCCCCCTTTGATGTAAATGAGCCTACTAAGAGGAAAAAGAATCTTTTCTAGAGAGTAAAACTTTTTGCTTTGTATCAAAATTTAGTTAATACCATAGAGTGTGTCTCTTGGGTAAAAGGACTTCTTTGGTTCATGTAATTCGTTCTGTTGTAGTATCTTGGTGTTTAACAAGGACATAATAATTTATTTATCCTAATAACATGCCTTCTGGCTGCCTCCTAAGGAAATAGGAGTATCATTTTACAAACGTAGCATTGGCATGTGAAGGACATAAATTAAACCCGTTGTATTTATAGGAGTGTGTATTAGCCTATACCCAAAGTTTTAAAGGTATTTAAGCTTGTAGCACTTGAAACCCCCAAGGCTGAGCTCCTAAAAAAGTAAGTAGTGAGATCATTAGTAGGAGAGCAGCAGGTTAATCCCCCAGTGCCAGCTCTGCCCTGATCCCGCAGTGTGCTGTGACACCCGAGTCACAAAGCCTCCCGCTATCGCTCTGTGCTGAGCTCGCTTCTTCCACCACCGATCGGGTTTGATTTGCGGCTCTACTGCCAGGCTCCTTCCCTCTCCTCCTCCGGTTCTGCCTTGTCAGTAACTCCTGACAGTTCGTGGTTACTCAGTTTGAGATAGCAGAAGAATAACATCTTTTGTAGTGCTAATTTTCTGTTGGTTTAGGTACTTGCAGTGACTCACGGTAGGCTCAAACGAGTACCAAAGTTGATACAAAGGAAAATCCACCATTCCGCCCTGAGAAGGAGAGGGTTTAAACTGGATCGACAAGCTAATCTGACTCATTCCTAGCCACACAGGCACTCGTGTGTTGGTACAATGGAGGGCAAGAGCGGAATTACCTTTTGGAGATGAACAGTCTGTTTTTATTAGTAGCCCGGCGTTAAATCTGCTTGAGCCAAACTGAAATCACACCCTCAGGCCGTGCAGTTCATAAGCAACCTTTCCTGCCCCGGCGCTCTATTACACTCCTACGTTGGAAACTGGTTTGTTCCAGGTCATGGTGCTCTTTCCTGATGGTCTGTGTGTGCCGTCAGTGCTTTTCAGAAACACGCTCATGCAGAGAAGTGCCTGAGTTTCCCTCGGGACTGGAGTTGAGTTGTGAATTTGCTTGTGCTGAAGTGTCAAGTGGGTCGAGTTGTTGGGGCAGGAGTGGGAGTGCTGAGGTGGCTCTGGCCATCTGCCAGCGTTGTGTTCCCTGCAGAGCAATGGGAAGCATTTAAAGAGCCTTAGGATTCACCCAGGGTTGTGCTAGAGGTGGGTCACAGCTGGAGGCTATAGGTCATCTGAATAAGGTAGCTCAGAATTACCCTATATGTGCTTTCAGAGAGTTTATTCTCTCCGTGTCCTGAAGATCTGCCTCCTTTTGAGGGCAGAGACATAATCAACAGCAGTTTTGGTCTCCCACCATCCCTCTTTCTGTGTAAGACACCAGCAGTTCACAGCATGTGGAGCAGCAGGGAGAGCAAAGTCCAGGGAGAGATGGGTTCTCTCTTGTTCAGGACTGGGAGTGAGACATCGAGGACTGGAGTTGATGTGGGAATTAGTTTCATTCTTGTCTGCTTGCTTGAAAGAGTTTCAGAAAAACCTCTGTCTGAGTGTGCGCCTGTGTTACAGCCATGCAATCCTCTTGTAGTTCTTTCTGTAGCAGAGGCTGTTCGATAACTGTGACAAGCCCTGAGTGGTGATGTGGAGCTGTTGAGGAAGGTCCCGCTGGGTTTGTTCCCAGTGGGTGGTGGTCTGTGGGGGTTGGTGTGCTGAGCATTGCTTTTCCTCCCTGTTGAAAGCAGATGTCCTTTGGGACAGAGCTATGGATCTGTTCCCAGCTTGACTGCAGAAAGGCACTCCTGTTTGTAACAGGATTCAGGTCTGCCGCATGAAGGGCTTTGTGGATGTTTGAGAGCCTCATGGAAAGTCTTCTCCCTTGTGCTAGAAGTGATGCTGAGACCCAGGCAGCAGCCTGGAAAAGAGTGACTTGGAAGGGTTGGAGGCTGGAAAATCAGCAAGCAGGGGACAAGGACAGTGTGTGCACTTGTGTGGAAACCACAGGGCGTGTGAGAGAGGGGACTGCCAGGATAGCCTGGAGGGCGCTGGCACACCTGCTGCTGGGGGGCAATACAGCTCCCACAAGCAGTGCCAGGGCAGCAGTGCTCAGGGAATGCAGGAGGTGGTGGGAGGAGAGACTTGTGGAAAGCAGTGAAGGGTGAGCTGGGAAGGTGAGGTGTGTCCTTGTGCCCACTCTGCTGTCACTTCCAATTCGGGAGGATGTGCTGAGCACCAGCTCTTCTCCAGGGACCCAGAGCATCCATTTCCACCATTCAGTAGGGCTTGCAGGGATTTCTATCCCCTCTGTTTCAAGAAATACGTGAAGACACTTGTGCTGTACCTGTATTGAACATCTATTTTCAAATATTACTGTCCCTTAAACGCATATTGCAAAAGAGACCTTTCACTTAGGTGGGTACGTGTTTGGGATTCTCCTCTGCACCGCTCATCACCTCAGGCTCTCCTTGCTTCACAGTCCAGGGAGTTTGCTTGTGAAGCATGGGCTGTTGCTTCTGTCTACATTTGGTTTGCTTTTTTATTTTTATATAGATGACCACATGAGTATTTAAAAATGAGTAATAGGGATTTCTTTATTTTTGGTCTCTTTTTTTTTGTAAAAGAAAGGCTCACTTGCTGGGTGCTAGCAAATACTGGCAGCTCTTGAGTGAATTCCAGATGTAGTAAAAATCTGCCCTTTCAGGGTTAATGTTACTTTTTAAGTCCAGATGTAAACGAAGAGAAGCTAATTTTTGCTACAGTTAGAAGTCTGTATTATGGGCTTTGTATATTGTCTTGAGTACTCCTATTGTTGCATTCTGAAATGAAGAGATTGGGCAGCACCTGAAGATACTTGGTTATTTTGTCTCTTAAAGCCTAACCCTATGAATAACCTTTTCATCCTTTCTGTGAATGTTAATAAATCAGGGGGGTTTTTTGCTAGATTCGCTGATAAGAGGAATTTAGTGTGTGTTCCTACGACTATAAATTGTTGACCAAAATGTTTTTTTGCAAGAGTGTCTTGGAGTCTCTGGGTTGGAATTTGGTTTTGTTTGATTAGTATGTGTGAAATCATGGAAGTAAAAAAATGGGGCAGTCAGCACCCTGGATGCTCACCTCAAGCAGCAAATAGTTAATCTACTGGAACTGGAAAATATTATCTTTAAGAACTGAATAGCTGTGTAAATATTAATGTTTGCAGAAAGGTAATAGGTACAAAATGTTTACATTTGCCTATTTTAAATGTGATTTTCTGGCACAGGTTTTCAAGACTTCTTTCTGCAAAGGACAATAAATAAAACTTTGTATAGTAGAACAAAATTATTAAATGCAATTATTACTATTTTATTAAGCCTTTTTGTAAAGTGTTCAAGAATATTTTGTTACTCAGGCTGAAATGCATTCTCTGTGTGGGTGGATACACAGAGGTCTATTTTTTTCTACCCCAAATGGTAGAAGCAGTGTACACGGAAAGCCACTGGGGAGTTAGAGTTTGTCAGGGAGACAAGCACCACGAGCTTGGGAGTTCAGCTGAAGCTGTTGCAGCCACCTTGACTGTATGGGACTCGAGTCCAAACTGGCTGTGCTGTGTGTTACAGCTGCCTTTGTGTTAACTTGGATGTAGTGGGCCTGGGCTCTCTGAGGTGAGAGTGCAGTTATCAGATGAGGGAAAGGTTTCATTTATTTATTACAAAATAAGAGTGAGAAAACGGAGGATGCATTTTATAATTGCCATATTTAATGAGGATTTTCCATTTGTAGATTTCACGCAGTTGCCTGTGACAGCTCCTGTTGAGTAAACGGAGACTGGAACATCTTGTATCAGCTCTTGTACCTGTACCTGCCATGATGAGAAGTTGCATAAGGTTTTTTTTTTCTTATTAATTCATGCTTTTATTGTAATGTAATTGTTATAAGCAGGTCAATTAGTAAACACATTCCTTTAAGGATTTTTTTCTTTCTCATCTAACAGAAGTTTTCTTCTAAAACTAACGGGTATAACAGTATTAGTATAAGTAGTGTATCAGGCCAAATCACTGATTATGTATTAAGCAGGATCAGTCCTGAAAAGTACTGGTTTACTTCTCCAGACTCATGAATGAGTGTGCTGGCTGCTGCTTCTTTTTGTTGAAAAAGTGTGTCAAATTTAATTAGTGGTCTTGTGCTTTCCCATTTGGTGACTACCAGACTAAACATGAATTACATGTAACTGAACAGCTCTTATGTATGTGCAGAACCGTTTGCTTGTGCAGATTTTCTGTAAGTTGTATTCTTGTATAAATTAGCAGCTCTTTCATCCAGGATTTCACCTCTCAACCTTTCCTGCATCACTAGTCAGGGTTTGAGCACTGATTTCTCAAAAACCCCAGCAGGATTATGTGAAACCAGGATGGATGTATGTTGTGTAATAACCTGAGTGTTTACAGCTAATCTGCTGACCTAGCCACTAAGTTAGAATATTACCACCTGTCATGTGTTTTTATTTGTTAGTGATTAAGCTGGAGCTACCTAAGAACAGAATTTCAGCGTTGAAAAGGCAGTGAACATTCTCACTGTGTCACAGTCCAATACTTGAAAAAACTGCTTAGGATCATGTCCTACTTTCTGTTCTCTGCCCTAAAATGATGGGTTTGCTTATACTCTTTTTATGGTCAGAAGCAGTCACATACTTCCAGAATTAATAAGGTGACAACATATTGTACTTCAATGAAATTTTAAAACCCTGTATAGTATTTCACTAAACCTTTCAAAGTGTTGTTGTTGTTTGTACTTCTTTTTTTTTAAAGGCAAAATATTAAACAGCAAACACTGCTTCCCTTTTTGGCCTTGCAAATCTGATATAACCTTGAAAATTTCACTAAAACTTCTAATTTTTAGATTAGTTCTGCAAATTGATTTTTAATAATATATTTTAATTTCAAATTTTTAAAATAGCATACATTAAATGTTTGAAATAGCAATTGTTACAGAGAAAAATGCACGAGCAGGAATTGTATCTTAATGAAAACAGTCTTATTCTTTTACATTGTCTTTAAAAGTGGTTTTCTTAATGGAGGTTAAATGACCTTTTTTATTTTAAAAATACCCAAAAAAACCAGCAGGAAATGTACTGTCATGTTCAGCTGCATTGGTTTTGCTTGCTGCAAAACATAATTGCCTTACAGCTAGCACTCCAGCCTCAAGTTAGGGTAGAGTTTTGCTTCTACATTGTCATCAAAATGATTTTTTTATTGAATGCTTAGTGATCCATTTAGCTGATTTTGACGTTCTCCTGGGAATGGCAGTGATAAATCTGTTGGGCATGAGGGCATTTTGAACTGCATCTCCTTTGCTTACCTGGTATTTTCCTCTTCAACAACATTGTAGACAAATAAACAAAATGATGAGTTAAAATGCAACTTCTGTTCTTCAGTTACACAAGGAAAGAGGGGGAGCCTTAAATTGCCACCAAGGAACTGCCTTTGTTTCATGGCTCAGCTCTCCTTAGAACCATCACCCTACAAAGATACTGGAACTTACCCTTCTAATGAAACTACTAGAATATGGTTTTTTTTCTTGTTCAGAAAGGCATTAAGCTTTTCCAGTGTTCAATTACAATGGTAATTACAATTAGTTACAAGCATAGATGCTCTGTAAATATCACAGTCTGAAATCCATTGCCAAATTCTTAAGACATTGGCACAGGAGCTCTCTCTCGCTAAAGTTTGCTATCTCCTAATCATAAGATTTTGAAGGAAAAAAAATGGAGTCTTACTTGGCCTGTAAGATAAGAAACTGCATTTGCAAGAGATACTTTGTAATCTTAAAAACATTACATTTTGAGTAAAAAAAAATTGTCTTAATTGTTAAGAAAACTGTTTTTAATAGATGGCTTGTAAAAGCCTCACTTCTGTGAAGGACTAACTGAAATAATTAGCAATTTACTCACGGTAAGATGTACATTGCAGCATATTCCTAGAGCTGGGTGCTTGCTTTTCTGAGCTAGGGGGACAGTCCAAGGTACTTCCCTTTAGTCTGTTCTGTTGGAGTGTTCCTTAGACCCTTTCTTGCAATGCAGCCTTTTACGAAATGGTGGGCAAAGCACAATTTATGTTTGCAATTCAAAGCAAAGATTTGCAGGTTTGGGGGTTATTCTGCAAAGGTGAGCGAGAAGAGAGAGCTTGACATGAGACCTTGGCATGGTTATCATAGAAATAGTGGAAAAGGTTCCTCTCTCCTTCTGAGGAAAGAATAAAGCTGTTGGGATAACTGCAAAATGAAATGGCAGGCTGCTGTTCTGGAAGGGTTCAGTGCCTCTCTAACCAAGGGAAGTCGTGAAACCTAGGGAGAATATTAATTGAGCAGGCTTCACTGTTTGTCAGACAGGGAATTTCTTTGGAGAACAGTTTGCCTAAAGGTATTAAATGATTTGCTTTAATTTTTATATGTAGCAGTGTTTGGTTAAATTATGTTTCTACTTTGTAGGTAGAGAGAAGTTCTCCAGCTTTATAAGGAGAAAAGAGATGTTCACCTCTTGAACTGGGCCTGGCAAAATTCTAGCACAACATACAACTTTTTGAAAAATGGGTAAACTCTTGCTGTGTGAACTCTGGATTCAGCTTTAAAACATCTTGTTCTATGCTGCTATCAACAACAGCATAATTTTTCTGGCCTGCAGTAGCTGATTGGCTGGCTCCTGATTATTTTCATTAAGTACCCTTCAGTGACAGCCTAAGAACATAAGTCTCTTCAAGCGATTACTGAATTTGCCCTTTAGCCTAATTAAGTTTGTTTTTTATTTGTCATTGCTTTTTGCCTTTGATCTGAAAATTAAAATATATACGCTTCCATTTTATTTATTTTTTATATTTTAAATCTCTTTCCCCCACTGCTGCTTTTTGTAGTAAGTCCCCACTGTGAAGAGCTCCTGTGGTTTATTTGCATATGTGTCTCAGGGTGCTCTGCAGAAGGGACTTTGATGTTGTTTGGTTCCTTCAAACTGCCTGTAATGATGCAGTGTTAACAGTGAGGTTACAGCAGCTTGTTAGGGAAAAAGATGATCGTGAAATATTTTTGCTTGGAGTTTTAGGAAATTTTATGTTTTAGGGAAAGATGGAATTAATCTCATCCTACAAAGGGAGGATGTTGGATTGATCTGTTCTCAAAAGGACTGCAGATCTAGGATTAATAAAGCAAGGTTTCCGTTACTACTGGAGGATCTTATATGATTTAAATATTACTTTTTTCAGCTCAAATTTCTTTTCTTTAGAGTTTTCAGAGAGTTAATGAAGAAAGTCAAAGAGTGTAAGACATCAGCACAGAATAATACATCTTACGAGTGAAAATTTACTTGATTTAGAATTGTCAGAAGCTGTGCATCTTATGTACACATCTTTATTAGTTGCTTGATTTATGGTATTGCTTTTAATAAGTTGTATCAATACATTTGAAAGGTTAACTGAGTGAAGTGCATTTGTAGTTTATTATGTCCAAAACACTGATTTTTAATAGCTAGTGGCTCACTGACTTGCAGAAATTCATCTTCAGCCGTTATGGCAACCATCCCTGATTTCCATAAGGATTTCAATTATTTTGTTGATTTATCTTTTTTAACCTTTTAGACGGATGGCATAATTTCTTGACTCAACAGTAGAATACATTAAAAGTTGCATCATCATTGTGGCCATTGGATATGGTAAATAATGCTTTTAAAAACGACAAAGTGAATATCCTGGCATTATTAGGGACTCTGGAAAAATTACACAGCTCTTCATAGTGCTGTTGTTAGGAATTTGGGAATAATTCTAAGCTGTTTCCTGGTATTTACCCAATATTACTTAACTCATTGTCATGTTTATTGATAGAACAAGTGAGCCCATTGAATACTGGTTCTGAGAATGAAATCATAGGACTGATGGGAAGTCCCTAAGAATAAAGCAGCAAAGTTCTGTCACATACAGAGCTTTCCTTCTCTTGGGTGGGTGTCCCAGTGCGTCCAAGGCTTGGAAAGCATTTCAACATCCGTAGTGGTTGGGGTTCCCGTGCACAGAGTGGTGACATTGCCTGTGTTCCTAGGGCTTGTTGGAAGGCTGGTGATTCACAGTCAGGGGTCATAGAGATTGCTAGTGAAGGTGCACATGGAGGTGCTCTGATGTTGTTGAAGAGGATCTTTTAAATTGCGTAATCACAAAACATTTTCAAATGAAATACGTGCCATGCACGTGTCATTGTACTGCAGTCTGCCGAACAGGAGTGGAACAGTTCCACCTCGTCTCTCAGTGCCTGGTTTCATTCGTGTATGGGGTTCAGATCTCTAGCCTCATTTCAGCATAAAAAGACCTACTGGGATATGGATTGTAATATTATGTTTGAACATACCTCCCTGCCAACAATGATAGTTTAGAACTAACCTTTTCTTTTCTCTTTTCAGATCTTTTTGGATCCCTGTCTAGCTGATCCATGTTTCCAAACTCTCTTTTGTAACATTCTCAAGCAGCCAAGATGAAGTTGAAGCATAACATCAACCCTGTTCTTCTACAATTTATAAACTTTATTGTCCTGGTGTACTCCCTTGTAACGTACATTCCGTGGTACATACTTTCAGGATCAAAGCAGGCTATAGCAAAAGCCAAGCAGGTTAAAGCCAGACCTGTGAATAACAAGCCTGGGGGTGCATACAGATCTGTTAACAGTCTGCATTGCTTAGCTTCAGTTTTATATCCTGGGTGTGATACACTCGACAAAGTTTTTAAATACGCTAAAACTAAATACAAGGACAAAAAGCTCTTGGGAACGCGGGAAATCCTAAAAGAGGAAGATGAAATCCAGCCATCAGGAAAAGTTTTTAAAAAGGTAAGTCTTTTGGCAGTCTGCCTACAAGAATTTTTTTTCAAAATATGTTTACTTTCTTATGCAGCACTTCTAGTCCAGTAAAGCAAAGCTGGGGAAAAAAATTAATTACTCTACTTATATTCAGTAGCTGTGAAAAGAGTTAAATTCTCTAACTCCCAGTCTTTCAATACTCTGCATTTAAACCAAATCTAAACCTTTTTGCATTCTTGAATAGATATCCTATTTATAAACAAAGAAAACCACAATTATGTTTTGGGTATTTGTTTTTAATATTCAGCTGGTGATGTAAGTGGCTTTAAAGGTTTCTTTTTAAAGTGAATTAATAAAGTCTCCCTTTGTGTTATTCTGAACTGTAATCAGATAAATATACAAAAATTACTAGATGCTAGTATTCAAATGTGCCTTTCCAGCAGACTTAGTTGTGATTTAAGGATTTGCTGTTCTGTCCAGGGAATTCAGGACTTAAATGAATTTTTTTGTTCGGAAAAGGATTGCATAGATTTCATTGGAAGAGTCTTTTTTTTTCTTTGAGTCTCCTTTAAGGTGAACTACTCTGCTAATCTCTAATCCTGTTGTGTGTGGGAGATGTGATTTCAGTATCTGACAACTCGGTTGTTTGAAGGGACTGACTTTTTATAGTGTGTGCTCAAGCCTGTATTGTCATTTGCTGCTTTGTATTTGTTCAGACACATTAAAAAATGCACTTTTGCCTGAAGAAGCAAGGCAGAATACTGTAACAGAATATGCACATTTATGCATCTCTGTGTGTTAAAGGTCTGCAGTTTTGTATTAAAAGTTGTTAAATCCACGATAAATAATTTTTTGTTAAGATTAGTTTCCTTGCAGATGAAAAAATTTCTCTTCATTCTGCTAGTTTTAATTCTGATAGAGAAGTATGTTTAAAATAGTATTTGGTTAATATATGGCAAAGTTTAGTTCTGTTAAAATCTTTATACACGCTTTACTTGATAGTGAAACTTCCTCAGCTCTGGACTTAGTTTTTCAGTACCAAGGAAATGCTGGGAATGAATGGTTACATGTAACCTTTCTTGATGCACGTTTTGCTGCCTCATTACCCTGTAAAGAAACAGAAAGTTCATGTTGTACAAAGAAAGGCTTCTGAGCACAAATCAGAATTTTGGCTGCCTGTGATATGTGCCCTGTTTTTTAATCATAGTTGCTAATGTAAGGCTTAAGAACTTAGGAGTTTTAGCCTTTTCCATTATGCAAGCAAAGCAGTTGTGAATATTGGAAAGCTAAAGGATGTTTGTGTTGATCCACTTAAATTACTTGTTTCTGAGTATTTAGACTTAGAAATGACCCAAGTTAGGTAATTTTCTCTAAGCTTGACACAAGGGTTCATTATGGTCGATTGCTATACTTGCCCTCGTGTTACTTTGTTCCAAGTTGTGGCATTATCACACAAGTCCACTTTTAATTTTTTTTTTTCCACCAGGGAATACAGTGTTTCTCAACACCTCATAGAGTGTTTTAGCAAGTGGGGAAAATTAGAACAGTTCACAAGATAACCTTGTTGATTCTAAATGTCAGGGTTCTCTTCGTTTGATTTCTGTCTTTCATTCCAGGCACCTTTTTATTGCCTGGTTCTCTTCAGCAAAGCCAGTTTGCTGAGGTTTGGTGCAGTTCTTCAAAAAGGTGCACAACAAGTTTAATTTTTGGGTATAATGCATGTAATTTCTGTACCTTACAGGAGCTGCAATATATTTGTACATTATATGTATCTCTCAAAAAAAAGTAAAATATTCAGCTTTTGATTATTAGGAAAACTAAGTGTGCTCGCACTTGTAGCTGAAATTATTTAAGGCTTATCACCACCTTTAAGATCAGATACTGCATTAATTTATTCTGAGAACAATGATATCCCAGATAATCTGTAATTTCTTGAATTTTTATGATAGTGTATTGTTGCAAAAATATTTTATCTTTTCTGTGCAGATGCCAAAGTAGCAGAAATTCATGGATGTGAATAAAATACAAATACTTGCTTATGCACTGGTTGTATTTCATAGTAATTAATATATGGTTAGTTCTTCTACTTCCTTCTATAGTGTACTTCTCCGATTTCCTTCTCCAGTATCATGCATACCTATTATTAATTCCATAAAACATGTATTTAAGTCAGGATAAAATAATGTTGAAAATACCTCTGAGATTACGATGTAATTAATTGGAAAAATGACTTAATTTAAGCACAGCTGAAATTTTATGATGCCCAGATGATGAGCTTCATTCTGCTGGCTGATTATTTTATGTCATCTTAGTTATAGGTTATATCATCAGGTGCTTGCTTTGATCCATGCTGGTATGTGGATTTTGCTTTGTATGTGTATTCTTTCATTGGTTTACTTTTTGAGGGAGATGTCTGTTTGTTTTGGGCGTTGTTTGTCTTGCTCTGCTTTAAAAAGGGTTGGTAACCAAGAACTGAATGAATGGGAATGTAATAAATAAGACACAGTGGGGAGAAGAAAACACAGATTTGTTGGGGAAGGTGATGCATCTAGAGCCTGAGAGACTTGGGTGCAACAGCAAGCACATGGGCAAGCACTTGGGAGTTCAGAACTTTATTCATTATTGCTGATACTGGAACTTAAAGTGAAGGTACAGGAAGGTTCTTGCCATGCCAAGTCATTGAGCAGTAAGAGAGTCACTTAGGTTGTTAAAAACCATAGATTAATATGTAAATTATATGTTAGGGTGGGGTTTTTCAGATATATTCAGCTGCAATCCTTGTTTTCATGTGAAAAAAGGCCAAATGTGGGAATTTCAAAAAACCTCCTTTGTATTATTTTTAATATACTTTTACAAGAAAATGTATTTAATTCATGATCACTGGTTTCCAAATCATAGTCAAGGTTCTTTAAACCTTATAAGGTACTTTTAGGAAGACCTTCAAAGGTAACTGAGATCAGGTAGTTTAATGATTCTGCATGAGCCTGCAGCTTTATGGAAAACATGACACCTTTGCACTAAAAATTTTAATATCTCCGTAAAATCCAGGTAAGGGGAACGTTAACTGTGTGTTTAGTCTCTATGCTTTTCTGGATTTCCAAATACTGGTAGAGTCTAGATACTTCCTGGTGTTGTGTGCTGCGTGGCAGATGTGTCTCGGCCTGCAGTTTAAATGTGGAGCACGAGAGGGCAGCGTGTTCCCATGGAATGCTGTTTGCAGGTGAAACCCCAGAGCTGCAGTCCCTGCTGGGTGCTGTTTGCAGGGCTCTTCAATCAATGCTCCGACTCCACTTCTTGGGCCCTTTTGCCAACTCGTGGACAGTTACTTTTCTTTCCATGTGTAATTCGTTATTAAGCAGAAGTAACCTCTGAAAGGTCTGAAGTTAAATGTGTGTGAATATTTAAAGGATTATGGCACCTAATGCCAGTCTTATCAGCTGTTTGCAGCAGAAGCAGAATCACAGAATTGTCAGGGTTGGAAGGGACCTCTGGAGAGCATCCAGTCCAACCCCCTGCCCAGGCACAGTCACCCAGAGCAGGTGCCACAGGAACGTGTCCAGGTGGGTTTGGAATGTCTCCAGAGGGGAACACTCCAAGCCTCCAAGCTGTTCCGGTGCTCTGCCATCCTCAATGTAAAAAAGTTCCTCCTCGTGTTGAAGTGGAACTCTTAGATTCTAGTTTATGGCCATTGCTCCTTGTCCCATCACTGGGAACCCTTGAAGAGAGCCTGGCAGCATCCTCCTGGCACCCCTTTGAAATATTTGTATGCATTAATGAGATCTCCTCCGTCTTCTCTTCTCCAGACTGAACAGGCCCAGCTCCTACAATCTCCCCTTGCAAGAGAGATGCTCCAGACCCCTCATCATCTTTGTGGCATCCACTGGACTCTGTCCAGTAGCTTCTTGTCTTACTTGCACTGTACATTGGAAAGTGTTAGCAAAAGCTACTGAGGGAAAGGCCAAGAAGGGAGATGGATTTGGAGACATAAACCATAACCTGCTCTGTGTCCTACAAAGGAGGCTTGTCGAGAAATGCAGGAGAAGGGGACATGGAGGCAGTATAGTAACATGTATATATGAGTATCTGTTATTCACTAATGTGTACATAATATAAATAATATGTTGTAGGGAGGGAATAGAGAAGAAACACTGGGCATGGGGAGAAAACACTGGAGTTTAAATATATGGAAGGCAGGAGGAAAGTAAAACTCAAAATTACTGCATTGAAAAAGGTCTTACTTGTTCTCATGTCAGTGTTCTTCACAAATGTATTTTTATATAATAGCTATAGCTAACAGTGCTTATACATCCTTAAAAATAATTTTTCCTTTTTAAGAAAATAAAGCACCAGTGAGGTCTTTCACTACATATCAAACTTGCTTAAGCAAAGAGGATGAATTATTTAAGAGATTAAAAAAAGGGGAAAAAGCAGAATCACAAGTGTTATTTGGAGAGATTAATTTTTGGGCATTTAATGATTTATTTTCCCCAATTCAGTGAGTTACAGAGTGAGTGGTGGAAATTATTAAAACCTGATATGGATTGGCAAACCTACCAGAAACAGTAAGAAGAATCTGCTTGTATTTCTTGGCCTAATTATTTGTGAGCAGTTTTCCTGAGGCCACGCTGTAGGCAGAGTATAATGGGGGAAAGGGTGTTGCCCAATTCACTCTATAAATTGTTTTCAGCTGATAAGCTTGTCAAGAACTTCCATGTCTGCCAAAAATACTGCCTTTCGGGAAAAAAAAGTCCCAAATAGGAATTTAAATTCCAAATTACTGAAATTTGGATGGACAGGAAGAGGTGCAATATTTTCTTTGGAAGCAGTAAGAATTTTCCACACCAGAAATATCTTGGTGTGTTGAAACAATAAGGGACTCCCAGGTCCCCCCTCTTCCTCAGGGGGCTGTGGCAGTGAGCAGCAGCCAGGGGTGAGCCCCTGCCCCACATGCTGCCATTTCAACCTGATCTTTCTGCTCCAGAAAGGTTTTGGGGTTTGAAACAGCCTGTTTGCCACTGAAACAGAGCTTCTGTTAATAAACCAGGAAAACCTGAGCAGATATTTGTGTGAGAAATATGTATTTTCTGTTGGAATTGCTATATGTTGCTGTTGTTGGCAAATGCTGTTTTTTTGGGCTTGTTAAATGATGTTTTCCCATGAAAACATTTTTGAAATTTCCAAGCAGCTGCACATGTACCTGTTTGTCCTGCTAAACTAGCAGGTTAATGAGCAATATGAAGTGAAGCTGTAATAGGTACAACTCGTTACCTAATTGTAACTTGAGCAGTTTGGAAGAGTGTCTTGACAAAGGAAGTCTACTAGATTTTATTTTTCTTTTAGCGTTCGAGAGAGATTTTTAAATATGCTTCATTAAGAAAGCAGATGTGAAAATATGGACTCATTAGAAATGTAGTTACATGTCAAAAAGTTGTTAGATTTGACAGCCCAAAGTTTGAAATTTCGTTGAAGTTGATGAATGAAATGTGGAAAAAAGAATGCAGGAGGATGCAAAAGTTTGCTTTTCTAGCTTTTTTTAGTGTTTGCTTGCATTTATTATTAATGCTGTGTAAAGAACATCTGAAATACTCGATTAAAAAATTGTTTTTCAAAATTGTCAGTGTGCTTATATAAGTAGATGGATAGGATATAATACTTCAGAGTATAGATTTTCAGTATAAAACATCTTCATACTATATCTACATATGAAAATTTCTAGGTTGGTCTCAAAGAAACGTCCTGTCACTCAGTAAGGAAATGGTTCTGCAAGGTGCAAGTGCACACATATAAATCTGGGTGGTGACCTGTACATTCAAAACCAGTTTTACTGTGCACCAGCTTTCCCATATGGAAAAGTGAGATTGCATAATATTTTCTACATGACTTCTCAGAACTGAGGTTTGCCAGTAATTTCCTATCCTGTCTTCTGTCCTGCTTTTGTTTAACAGTAAAGAAAGGGCAAAATTGTTACTACTCATCCCCTTGACATTTGTTTCAGAACAAAGGGAAAGGGATTTCACAATTTCTGACTGAGGGCCCATGGATATACTGCTTTATGGATTCCAGTTTCCCTTTTTTAAACTTTTTTTTTAAAATGAACATCTGAGTGTCATATTTGTGTAGGAGAATTGTAGCCCAAATATCCAAGAAAGCAAATACAGAGAAAGTACTGTGCTAACTAGTGCTTTTCATCCTTTACATAAACCCAACCTTTTTAAAAAGTAGAGGTATATGGGCCAGATAACCACACACAGCCTTTCAGAGGGCTTCTGAAGCTACAAAGGATGGTGGGAATCATGTGCTTCCCTCATGTGAAAATAGAAACTGAGGTGGTAACATGCGTGGAGATATTGCAGTATTTGTGTTGGAACTTCCACAGGCCCTGTAGCTTTTGGCAAGAGAAAGCATCATCTTTATCTCGAGTAAACTGCTGTTATAATTCAAGCACATGTTACTCAAACATCTGTGGATTCTTCATGTGGGTGAAGATGTAGTAGGACATGTGTTAAGGATTTTCATTTTCTAAATTGATTTTATTATTCTTATTAGGTCATCCTTGGCAAGTACACCTGGCTTTCTTATGAAGATGTATACATTAAAGCTGTTAATTTTGGAAATGGCTTAGCAGTCTTGGGTCAGCAGCCAAAGACTAACATTGCCATATTCTGTGAGACCAGAGCCGAGTGGATGATTGCAGCCCAGGCCTGCTTTATGTGCAACTACCAGCGTGAGTACCCTGTCTTCCCTGAAGTTTTTATGTCTTTTGATCTTACAGTCTGAAAATAAAACTCTCTTACTTCATTTCATGTACTCAGAAAACTTTATGTAGATTTTATATAGAAAATTAAAATTTTCAATTACTGCATAAGGTAAAACCTGCACTTTGTAGCCTTTTGCTTAATGAATAGAGAAGCCTCTATCTGTTGGCAGATGGAGAATGGTTTTGGTTAGTATAGTTTGCTCAATGAATTCGTGAGAGGTTTATTTTCTTTTCATCTCAAATCAGTACAGATTCCCAAGTTTCTGAAAACAAACAAACAAAAATCACACATGAATTCATTGACTCAGTTTCAGGAGTCTACGTCAAGCCTTCGTCTGTGCCTGCAAGTTTTGTTTTATCTGGATATTTTGTCAGTTCTTCAATTTTGATTTTGGTTAGGCCTATTTTTCTTGCTCAGGAATGTACTGAGTGCTGATCTCAATGTGCTATAGCTGTTTAAATGTCTGTTTCATCATCACTCCTTAGTATGTCCTTCACCTAAGCAAGCCCAGCCTGGCTGGGTTCTGTGATGCTCCCAGGGGGACACATCTCCTTGTCCCTCAGGGCATGCCAGAAAGTGCCGTTTCTCAGCCTTTGGCCTCTTCCCTCCCATGCCACATTTACTCTCCTTCAATACAAGATGGGCCATAAAAGCCAGATGTGCAGAAAGTCCTGATTTCCTACCTACATACACTAAAAATGTCCATCAATTAGACTTTTTTCAGATTTTGGAAGCAAATATAATAAGATTTATATTTAAATTATCCCTCTTTGCTCTGAGCATGAGTCTGTGTCAGTTTGAGAAGCAGTATGTTGATGACTGTTTGACAGTTTTCACTTACATAAGTCCTTACTCACATACCTGGTTATTTTGCACATACCTTTTGCTCTATTGGTCCCTCAGTGTTAAGGATGGAGTTGGTGACAAGGTCCACTGCCCTGGCCCTTAACATTTCAAAGTCAGCCAGCTTGCCTTGTGTGACAGCTGGCTCTGTGGACAAGGAGAGAGTGGATGTTGTGTGCTGGGACAGTAGCAATGCCTTTGGCATGGTCTCCTGTAGTACCTGTACAGCCAAACTGTTCAGGTGAAGATGGGTTAGATGGACCATTGTCTGCAAGGATTGTAATCCATAGGACAGACTTATTTGCCAGCCTTCAGTGGTTGGTATTGACTCCAATAGTGCTTAATTTCTTTATTGAAGGCCTGAATGATGGGACAGAGTGCAAACACAGGAGGTCCCAGCTGGTGGCATATTGAGGGCAGGAGCCAGTACACTCAAGGGCAGGGCTGATGGGCAGAGGAGCCTGTCAGCTGGAAGAGTGGGTTGTCTGGAACCTGGAATTCAGTAAAGGCACTTGAAAATTTCCTCTGTGTATGCTGGAATGCACCTCATACACCAGTATAGGCTGGGGGACAGCTGGAGAGAGCAGCTTTGTGGGGAAAGACCTGAGGGTTCTGCTGGGCCAGGGGTCACCCAGGATTTTGCAGCACCTTCTTGCAGTGGAGGCCAGCAGCGTCCTGGATGGTGGTAGCATGAGCCTAGTAGGTAGGTCCAGGGAAATGATCCTTCTCCTCCTTTTGGACACTGGTAGAACCACATCTGGACTACTCTGGCTGCACTGGGGCTTCCTATTAGGAAAAAAGACGTTGACATCCTGGAGCAAGTCCAGTGGAGGGCTGCCAAGATGCTGGAGAGGTTGGAGAACGTGACATCTGAGGAGAGGCTGACAGAGCAGGGCCTGTTCAGCATTAAGAGGAGTGAGTTCAGATCTTGTTGCTGTCTAAAACTACCCAATGGGAGCATGCAGAGGAGATGGAGCCAGGCTCTGCTCACAAAGGTGTGCTTTGATATGACTGGAGGCCACAGTCACAAGTTCAGTGGCAGGAAAATTTGATTATATATTAGGGCAAACGTCTTCACTGTGAGGGTCGTTCCATATCAGACCAGGAACAAAGAATGGTTGTGAAATCTTTGTCCGTGGAGATCCATGAAACCCAAACTGGCCATAACTGAGCACTCTGCTGGAATGGATGGTGTGTGCAGGTGATCTTTCCAGGTGCCTTCCAGCCTAAATTGGTGATGTTTTTGGTTGGTTCTTCAGTGAGTAAATGCTGCTGGCCTGCCTACCAGAGCAGAGAACTGCACAGACTATTCTCAGATAAGATGCCTGTGTTGCTTTTAAACTGCATGTCTCGGTGCAGCTCCCTTTTATCACTTTTGGGATCTGTCAGATTCCTGGTGACTATCCTGGGAATGAAATGCAAAAGCTTGTAGCATATTTTTTTCCTTTGGAACTGAGGCACATTTACAAATCCTACGGAGATTTGTAATTTGAAGGGGGAAGAATCTGAGCTAGAGGCTGATGTTGTGAGCGGAATGGTATGCATGTGTTTTTGGGTTTGTTGGATTAGTGCTTTAAATCCCCTTACTGCGACGTGCCTCGGCACACACTGTGACGTGGTGTGCAGCATCTGAGCTGTGTCATCTTCTGTGAACTTGACTGACTTGTGCTGGCAGATGAAGAGAGAGCCGTGCAGTGTTCATGGGCAGTTTGCAGAACAGATTGGAAGATTCAGGTGATGTTAAAGTAGTAGAGTGGCAAGACATTGCTAAATGGCTTATGTTAGCATTTTTCAGTGTGCAGGTTTAATACCAGCTAACTGCTGTGGGGGTGTTGGGACATGCTTTCCAAATGTGAATGTGTTCAGTCTGATGGTGTGGGCCCAGAACTGATGTTAGCAGAGCAGGTTCATCTGCTTCATACAGAGAGAGAGAGAATGCATTTTTCACTACAGAATTAAAATGAGGAAAGTGATGTTCGTTACGGATTGCTTGCAAAACAAGTGATTTTATAGCTAGAAATACTTTCTTGATTTTAAGTGTAACTTTTCTTGACGTTCTCTAAGTTTTGTATTTGCAGGAGGTGGAGTGGGATTGCTAGTTCAAAACCAGAAGTAGTACTAACATGAAAACAGATTTTCTTCCTGAGTACCTCTTTGTGTGTGTGAACAGCTCTTCACCAGGGTAGGCAGATAGAACACAAGAGTGTATAACCAAATGGTGATATAGGAGAGGTTAGGTTTCATTTTTCAGTCATGCTTGAGCAGAAGTGGTTTTGTCAGAATTAGATTTGTTTGATGCCTCTAAAGGTCCATTTTGCTTTTTTTGATGGATGCTGGATGCTGAAATACTCAGTTTAACATTCCAGTTACCTTGAAATAAATTGCACAAGTTCTATTTGTTTCTTTAGGGCAAGGTTTTGTTTTTATACGAGCTGGCAAATTCTGTGGTGTTGGGGTTTTTCTTTTTGTCAAGACTTCGGTCAGATAACAAAGATTCTCTTGTACTATTGCATGCATAAAGGTGAATACAAAATAATCCCTTCTCAGTATGTTTTCAAGAGAATGAGGAGAAAAAAAATTATGAAAACTTTCAGATTTGCCTGAAAATGTTTCAGGTGCCAGTGTGGAGAAGTGAGAATTTCAGAGATGAGAGTCATTGCTCAGTTTTGTTCTCTCCATGACATCAGTGCACCATCATATAAATGGTCTCTCTTTCCCTTTGGTTCTGTCACATAGCTCTGAGTGTCTTAATGTACTTATTTGCAGATGAGTAATTAATTACCTCCATGGTTATACCCGAGATGATGTTTTGCCTTCTGGGCGGTGTTGTCGGCTCGGTTCTGCTTGTTGGCTCGGGGCAGCTGAATTTCTGCTACATGTTTATATAACAGGGGTCACTGCAGTAAGTAGAGAGAGCTCGTGGGAACGAGTAGAGGCACTCTTCTGGACTTTGCTCCCACCAAATTAAAGAAAACACAGTGCATGTGCATTTGCCCTGCAACAGTTCTGAACTATGATGGACTGTTTTAACAAGAAAAAAATAAGTAGAGGTCAACTATTTACTTTTCTGTGTAAGAAAACTGCTTTTGAGTTCTTCCATAGTATGCTGCACTGGGTTAGTAACTCCTTGGATTTAAAATATTAGAATAAAAATCTTAGAATACTACAGAACTTTATTTAATTTTAAGTTTTAATCTTTGCTGCAATGAGTACAGTTCTAATGTGCACTGGGGTGTCTTATTTTCATAATTAAGTTCTTCAAATATTCAGCTAAATACAGACTAAAAAGCAGAAGATATTCAGATACCTGATGTGACAAAACTCCCAGCAAGGATATTGTAATTATTGATTGTGTTGATTGACCTCAGAGCTTTTTTGAGATGTCCCGGTTTAGTGTTCTGCTTGGAAAATAAGATTTTTTTTTTTTTTTTAGGGCAATACTTCTCTTCATTTTTTAGCTGCCTTTTTCTTCCCTAGTCTCTTCTGGTCTCATTCAGTTCCATTGAAAATGGCAGGAAATTAGATATTATTTTAAAGGTGTTATGAAATCATTGTTTAACAAGCTCACTAATGAGCTGACCTTAAAAACAGGAAACAATTTTTCTTATAGTCAATTTTCTAAATATTTTCTTCCTTGCTATTCTGTATGATTCTCATTATGTCAGTTCAGGGTTTAATGGTTGTGATGATTAAACCTTTATTACATTGTTTAAATAGATGGCAGAACAGGATAGTCACAGATTTGTTCCTGAGTGTGAGAATTCCTCTGCTGATGACACATACTGCCATGTCATAATAATTTGTTATTAGCAGTCAGTTGTAAAAGGTTGGTAACACAGTATGTGAATTCTGGAAAGAGAAGTCACATGAATGAAAGCTGGTTTTTTCCTTGTGTGCAAGAGAAATGTTACACAGTGATTAGACTGAGAAGGTTTGCCTACTTTTCAGATGGTAAAAGCAATGAAGGTATGAGAGTAGATCCAGGAGAATTGCATAAGGTGATGTGGTTTTGGTACCTCTAATTAGACCTTGGAAAAGAGTAAGAGTAAACAGTCACATAGAGAATGGTTGTTCATTATTCCTTCTGTGAGTAACTGAAAATTGTGTTGTATTGAAATCCACGTGAAGATGTTTTTTAGGTACAAAACTGTCCCATCTTTCTGAGTTGACAGTTATTATCACTGTGTTGCCTAAGTTGGAATAGATTGGACCTCAGTTCTTTTTTGTAAACTGTACTTGAAAATATAACCCAGAGATTGACCATTTCCCCTGTTTTGTGTTTCAGTTGTTACTCTGTACGCCACTCTGGGAGGCCCAGCAATAGTTCATGGGCTGAATGAAACAGAGGTGACCACCATCATTACTAGTAAAGAGTTGATGCAAACAAAACTGAAGGTCAGAAAACTGCTCTTTGTCTATCTCTTCCCAGTGTGTGTCTTCATCACTGTTAAATGGCCTGGTTCCATTGTACAGAACAATGATTTATTGCCTTTCCATAAGGCAGACACTTTTGGAATGAGATTTATGTATCTGTCTTCATGTACAGAAAGTGGTATTTTGCTTTCAGTGGGTTTGAGGCTCCTCAGTGACTGGAGAGTGAGTAATTTGCAGTATTGCAGAGCTGGAGTGCTGCCTGGAAAAACACCTTTACAATAAACTGCCATGGCTTCTGGGTGGATTTAGTGCCTATAAATGTAACAATGGGAAGAACAGAAAAATGTATAAACTGTGTATGAAGAGCTATCTCCTGGCTTATTATCAAATATTTTCCCAGCAGTGAATGGCTTTTAAATATAAAGATGGGTGTTTGAAGAGTTAGAGCTGTTTCTCCATGCAGGGGGGAAAACAAGCTCACTAAATATTAGAACAGTCAAAGAACTTTTTTTGACTTACTGACCCTGACAGAATACCCAAGTGAAACAACTAATCTGCATGAGTTTCATCATGGTGTGTTTTGGGGAAACCGGACCTTTCAGATAAGGACCTTTCAGAAAAACTGTGCTGCTGTGGAATTTTGAATAAGAATTTCCCAAACTTTAAAAAGAAGTTACTAGAACGACAGTATATATGCCATGCACCTTTATTTCAGCTTTCAGTAGGAGAATGTATTTGCTCTGCTAGAGGTGATCATCTCTTCTTCCACAAGAACACTGATAAGTGTCTTAGAACTCGTACTTTGCTTGAAATGCTTAACTAATAATTTTCCATGTTTTTGCCTGCTGTTGCTTATTTTAAATAACATAATAACCAAGGAGCAACCTAAGAATTATTGTCAGCCAAGTATCAACAGTTTCTCTCAGTGTTCTATGGGAAGGAAAAGTCAATTATGTCTACAAATCATTGCAGTCTTATTTGTGCGGTTTTCATGAAATAAGGTACAAATCAGTAAATGGTTGGAGAAGTTTTTGGACTTTAAATTGGAAAACTTCAAGCTTTGCAGCTATTTGAGCTTGGCAGATTTATCCTTTAAAATTCTGAGATGTTTTATATTAGTGCTTTTTAAAAAGCATACGGCAGATAGCATGGAGGTTTTTGTTCTTGGATTTTTTTTTTCTTCTTGGCATAAAACTAATTTTTAATTTCTGAACCCATTTTTCATTTCCACAGGAAATTGTTTCTCAAGTGCCACTGCTGCAACACATAATTACAGTGGATGGCAAACCCACAACGTGGTCAGAGTTCCCCAAGGGTGTCATTGTTCACACGATGGCATCTGTGCAAGCCATGGGGGCCAAGGCAGACACTGGTAGGTTCTTCCTGTTTGGACCATCTTATTTGGTGTCCTAATTTGACCCTGTTGAGTAAACTTGGAGAAGCTGCAGATTTCAAAATTATGCAGATTTAACCCTTTCTTATCTCCTTTTCCTTTAAATAAAATCTGTGTGATTTTTTTTGTTTGTTTTGGTTGTGGGTGGTTGGATTTTGGGGTGTAAGTTTGTTTTGGTTTGTTTTTCAACAGGGTAAAAACTGCTCCACAATCAGGTGTCACAGGTTGAAGGATAGTCTTTAGGACAAGCAATTAATTGAGGATAGAAACTTAGAAAGCATTCTTACGATCAAACATATTAAAACCAGGTTATTCAGGGCACAAAAGGAAAATCATTGTGTATTTTGTAACAAAAGAAATCAATAATTTGTTACCATCAAGTTTTGTAAAATTCACAGATAGCAAAATGTAAAAAATAGCCATTTGAATCTGATAAAACTTGGTCACTTATTACATTTCTGAAAGCATCAATCTACTATGTAAATTCATTGAAATCTGTTTCTAATCTATGTAATATTTTTAGAACTAAAATTAAGTATTTTAGAAGTTATTTTAATTATAATCATAAGAAATTCTTATTCTTGGCTCTGAAGAACTGACAATCCTAGTATCTTAAGATTTCATTATATTTAGTAGTTGCTTTCTTCTGTTCTTGTCCTTTGTGTTTTCAGAATCTCTTAACTACTGAAGGCACAGGAATGTTGGATTGTGTTTTAGGAGTAAGGAGGGTGGTCAATCCCTCTGCTCTTGATATTCAGGGGAATGGCAGATTTGCTCCTAACATCATGACCTCTCAATTTCTTTAGAGGATAGTTTTCCCTAATTGATATACCAGTTTTATGTACTACTAAAACCGTTTAACGCAACACCAGCGGAAAAATTTTTGCTGTAATTCATTAGCTCCTTGAGATTTGTTAATCTATGTGCTATGTAAAAAGGTATTTAATCTTTCCTCAGTCTTTTAAATATCACATACTCTGCACTACAATAAGGGAACATTATCTTTGTCAAGTTAACCATTCATAAGCTGTGAAAGGCTATAATGAATTGTTTGTGGTCAAGCATGTCCAGTTAATATTAAGTAGATGAGCTATTGCTTATGGTTTTTTTCTCTGTGTTGTTCATTGTGCAGGATAGGCAGGATTCAGTGAGTGGGAAATGATTAAATATTGCTTTCACGTTTCTCATTCAGTGTGTGCACTGTGCCACATGCACTGTGTGTGATGCAGTTTCCTCTGAGTAAGCACAGCAGTTTTTGTCTTTTCTTGCTCTCAGCACAAGTATTTAAAAAGCACTTTAATCCAATTAAAGCTGTTGAACTTCTTTTAACTATTTATAGAGATTGGAGCTCAGGTTGGCTCAGCAGTGCTTTGCTGCAGGTGTTGCAAATGAGGCAGTGTGTTGTTCCCTGCCAGGGAGCACGTGAGGCAGGAGCTTGGCACAGAGGGATGGACCCCGTGGCAGCACGGAACCAGGGCAGTGAACCTTCCCAAGGCAGGGATGCTCAGTGGTGCTTTGGAGAAGCCAAAGCTCTGCCTGTCGTTCTCTCCACTGCAGGAGTAGGGGAAACATAATAGGAAAACTATTGTTGTGGTGATAAGGACAATCAGTCAAAATACTGCTCGGGTAATGCAAAGTTCCTACTCTTTGTGAAGGCACTTAAGCTTGACCACAATCTCTTTAAGCAAAAGCAGAATGTAATAACAAGAGTCCTGTGGTGCTGTACTTCAGTGACTGCTGAAATGTGTCAGTGTGTCAGATCTCCCAGCCTGAGAGGCTCTCCACACATAACACATCCTATTTTTTTAACAACTTGCAGGACACAAACAGCCGTCCAGGCCTGTGCCCTCGGATATTGCAGTGATCATGTACACAAGTGGATCCACAGGAATTCCCAAAGGAGTTATGATCTCTCATTGCAACATAATTGCTGGGATAACTGGAATGGCTGAGAGGATCCCAAATCTGGGGTATGTACCAGCCATTACTGACCAGCAAATAAAGAAGTCATGTAGTTGCGTTTAATTTTAGATTAATTACTGTGTAAAAGATGAACTGTTTTATATTACTATAGCTGTGACACATCATACTGTGAACTGGTGTCTGAGCATCTTCCAGCACTGCCCTACACATGACTACTTCATGTACTCTTTGTTCTCTCCTCTTTGGTGTGTGGGCAAGAGCAGGACACAAAAGCCTGCGAGGCCACCTTGCACTAGAGTGGTTGAAACCCTCCCTAAGCAGTGCTTCCCTTGGTTAATGTTTAAATTCTGTGGCTTCTTTCTGTTTGGTCCAGTTTTTAATCCCATCCAATGAGCTGCCTTTGCAACCATAACACGTTTAATTGTCTTGGGATGAGTAACCATCACCTTTTGTTCATGCCTTAAACCTACAGTACGCAGTAGGCACCTCTTGAAACAAAACCCATGTGACTTGAAATACGTTCTCAAACTCAAAGGCATTTTCTACTTTCTCTAGCTCTACAGTAAACTTTGCATAAATTGTGCTTAATGATTCATCTGGGGACTCTAGTGATACAGCATAAAGCTGTATTTTAAACATTCTTTGCAGGGAAAAAGACATTTATATTGGGTACCTGCCTCTTGCCCATGTTCTGGAGCTGAGTGCTGAGCTTGTGTGTCTGTCTCATGGGTGCCGCATCGGTTACTCTTCCCCTCAGACACTGGCTGACCAGGTATGTTGTAGATGTAAGTCTTTTAGGTAAAAAAAAAAAATTTAAAAAAATTACTTACATCAGATCTACGTAATATTTCTTTTAAAATACTACAAATTTTGTTTCTCATGTTAAAGATCTTGAATGTGTCTGCTAGTAAACTTGTTCTTCACTTTAGTCCTCTAAAATAAAGAAAGGAAGCAAAGGGGATGTTACAACACTTAAGCCAACTCTAATGGCAGCTGTTCCGGTAAGTAACTGAAGGATGAATAATTTTAAAAACTTCGTTTAAAATATGATTTATAATTCTATTTTTAGCAACAAAATTAATACCATGACCACTTAAATAGAAAAGGTAGAATCTTAGATGTTAAGCTACCTTAAAATAATAATTTTGGGTCTTATTTGTATGTTGGGCATAATCATGATATGAGCGTCCAACTTTTTCAAAGTTAAGATAGCAGTATGGTAGATTCCCATTTTAATTAGTCATTTATTGTTTGTTACAGTGAATGAGTGGAATAAAGAGAGTTGGCAGCAGGTTAACTGCTGCTCCTGCCCAGATTTTGCTTTTCTCCTTTCCATGAACATCTTGCTGTGTCTTAGCAAGGGAAGAGGAGGGAACCTGGGAGTGGGTTGTCACCTGAAACATACTTGAATTTCTAGATTGTGTTTTCTTTTTGCTGTACAGAATTCAGGATTTCTGTTTCTTTGAGTTAAAGTTCATCTTTTTACATAACTAGGAAATCATGGATCGAATCTACAAAAACGTCATGAATAAAGTGAATGAAATGACCAGTTTCCAGCGGAATCTGTTTATATTGGCCTACAACTACAAAATGGAACAGATTTCCAAAGGTTACACTACCCCACTCTGTGATAGGTAATGTTAACTTTATTTTTAATGGCACCAAAAAATCAAAGTCTTACCACAGGAGCAGTATTTAGTATTTTGTGCTTTTCTTCATTTTATTGTTGACACTTTGAACATGAACAAGTCTGTACTTGAGCGTAAATTGAAACAACAAAACAGGAATTTGTGTGATGGTTTTAAATATTCACTGATAAAATTTAAGTGAGTGTTATTTAACTTGGAACTGATTGAAAATTTACGTTTATTGCATTTTCATCAGGAATTTAATAATAGATTTATACAGTTTTTGGGTAAGATGAGAAGCCTATTCCTATAGAAAACTGTAGACTCTGCATTTTCAGTGAAGGGAGCCATAGTATGTCTATCTCAAATTGGAAAGAAGCCACAAGGGTCATTGAGTCTAACTCTGGGCTTCAGTGAGAGTAAAGGACAATGTAATTGCAAAATCTATACAACTTCAAGTATTTTTCGGAGAAAATCACACAGTTGCCTCATTAAATATACGTTCTGAAACATTTAACCCATCTTCAAACTGGAACATGACGCAAGCTTAGAAATCTGTGCCGCTATTTCTGAAAACTTCAATGCGCTCCTTCAGGCTTTTCCTTGGATGTCATAAAAGCGTACTTGCAGGCAGTGGAAACCTTCAGTTCAGATCCAAAGCCAGGTGCTCCCTTTTTTTTGTTTTGAAGCCCCAAAATGTACTTTCCCCTTTGCGTTCCAGCCTTATCTTCCGCAAGGTGCGGATGCTGCTGGGCGGGAAGATCCGGCTCCTGCTGTGCGGCGGCGCGCCGCTGTCGGCGGCCACGCAGCGCTTCATGAACATCTGCTTCTGCTGCCCCGTGGGGCAGGGCTACGGCCTCACCGAGTCGGCTGGGGCTGGCACCATCACGGAAGGTGGGTGGCACCGAGCTCTGCGGGGCTCAGCTCCGACCATCTGTTCCTTTGGGGAGCCCTGGAGTTGGGTGTTCCCAAAAATGTATAAACCAGCGGGAGTGCTGGTCTGGATGCATGGTGCTAAAGCAGGTGACCTATGGGTAAAATGAATGTTCTCATTTGTGATAGAGCAACCCGTTCTAGTGTGAGTGGGATCTGGGCGTTGTTGTACTTACCACTTGAAATGAATAAATTTTTTCATATTGTGGTGAGTATATAGAGATGTTAGGAATTAAAATCTGCCTGCACCGGATTTTAATTTCATATAACAGAACCTAATGGTTTCAGTTGCCTTTTAGTAACTGACAATATCTGTAAATACAGCCACTTACTCTCTTAGCAGAATAGGAATTTTATCTGCATTATCTTGATAAATCCATTGGTTTTCTTGGAAGTTTGGTTCTCTGAATTAAAGTGCAAAAATAAATAGCAGTTAATTTTCACTGAAGATGCATGACAGCAAAAGCTTTTTTTTTTATATCCTAATCAGTTTTGGTTAAATGTTTTTCTGAAAAATGCTCTTTTTTAAATTCTAGTTTGGGACTACACTACAGGAAGAGTGGGAGCACCGTTGGTCTGTTGTGAAATCAAGTTAATGAACTGGGAAGAAGGTGAGAATTCCTGCATATTATTAAATTGTAATATGTTTGTAAGAACTGTGGTTTTCTATTGGGCTTTGCTCAGTAGCAGTAATTAGAAGACTATTTCTTGGCTATTTAGATTTTAAATGCTACCTTTGCCTACAAAAGTTTGCTTTTGGGGAGAAGAAAGGTAAGATAAATTCCTCAGTGGTTTCTAAACAGGAAGTTATCCAGACAGAAGCTATCAATGCAAGTGGCATTTTGACTAGGTAGTATGCACAATACCTTTAGATGCCATTAAGAAATTATTATAAAATAATCTTCATAATGTCATTAGTAAGGTCATTAAAAAATTGGCATGTAGGATGGAAGCTTAATGTATACATTATAAAATATATGTAATAAATTTTGAAATGCGTTTAGGTGATTTCCTTTCTCACTGTTGGCTTTTACGTATTGTAGAGTAGAAATATGTAATACTTAAGGATGTTTGGGGCTAATGCAAAGCCTTATGGATTTTTTTCTTTTCAAAAATATGAGGAAAATTTTTTTTTTTTTTAATTTTTATTGTGTGAAACTGATAAAGCACATTACTTACTACTGCCAGAAGGATGACACAAATTTTTGCTTTGGAATGTTTTCATTCTTGTTAACTTAATAAAAACCCCCATCTTTTTTAGGTGGATATTACAACACTGATAAACCATATCCTAGAGGTGAGATCCTTATTGGAGGGCAGAATGTGACTGTGGGCTACTACAAAAATGAAGCACGAACCAGAAAAGATTTCACTGTTGATGAGAATGGGCAGAGGTGGCTCCATACGGGAGACATTGGAGAGTTTCATCATGATGGGTGTCTAAAAATTATTGGTGAGTTAATAAATCCAGGTAAACATGTATATGTATATATATTCATGTACATACACATTTTTCAGGGCTGTGAAATACAGTAATTAAAAAAATCCCTCCATATCTTGTCATGAAATCTAAAGCCTTCCCATGTATCCCAGGGAAGTTCTGATATGTTAATGTAAATTTGTTTGTGTTTTAGAATTTGATTTTTGGTTCATTTTGAAACAGTCTTAATATTGACTCCCTAAGTTAGTGAGACTGGGTCGTAAGTAGAGAGTTAAATATTAGCTGATTGAGTAGATATGCTGCCTTACATGTTGTATAATTTTGTAATGTTGTGTACAATAACCTCAAATAATTTGGGCTTAATTTTTGGTTCCTATTGTTATTTTTCAAGTAAAAGGTGAACAGTTGCTCTTTAAATACGGATTTAGCCTGAAATAAATAACGTAATGTCACCAAATGGTGTGTATCCTGCCTTGTGGGTCTGAACCAGACAACACAAAATGTGTGCTCCTGGCTAACAGTGGCTCTTGCATAGTTCTGGTTGTCTTCCATGCACATGATGGTGCTGTCATATAGGAAATGCTGTTCTAAAGGCAGAAAATGCATGGAATTGTAATGTCCCTCATTTCGGTGGGAGAGACAGGCTGATAAAATGCAGAGTCTGGAAACCTGACATTAAAGGTTTCTGGTACGTTCACCAAACATGAGTCAGTTTTGGTATTTAAATATGCATTTCAAAAAAATTTAAAATCAAAGCCTAGAGGTTTTCTGTTCTGTAATTAACCCTTAATTCCTTTCTTCCTTGTTAGATCGCAAAAAGGATCTTGTAAAACTGCAGGCAGGAGAATATGTTTCTCTCGGCAAAGTAGAAGCAGCTCTGAAGAATCTCCCACTGGTAGATAATATTTGTGCGTATGCAAGCAGGTAAGGGCAGCTGACACTTTGTTACTGCTCTGCTCTTTGTCCTCTGGAAGCCGTAAGCAAAATTTTTTGCCACTCAATGTGTGGGATTTTTTTAATCAGTTAAAAAAAGGATTTTACTTATAATGCGATGGAATAACTATCAAAACTAAAAGATCTGAAATCTATTTTTGTTTTTCTTTTCTCATTTGTTGTCATAAATTATTGGAAAATACCAATAATGAGTCTTACATTCCCCCTTCCCCAGTCTGAAGCTCTATTGCATTAATTACAGACATCACTCAAGCACTTTGGAGATCATTACCTTTAGGAGCCCTAGGACACCTTGTTCCTTGCTGTGTTTAGCTGTGATCTGTCCTTCAGAGAAAGTTACTGTGGTACTTCAGCCCAGTAGCTGGCTTGTGAATGAAAGTTACTTTTCTTTAACCTTTGCAGTACACCACCTTTAAGCTTGAGAGGAAACACACTCTAAATACTGTGCAAACACACAATAAATGACAATCAAATGTTGTTTCTGTTTGCTTTGTATGTGTGCTAATAAATCAGGTGATAAGGGCTCAGGCATGTCTTAAGTTTCTATTTCTAGAATTTCTTAGCTCTTACAGATATAAATATACTTCAGGTGGTCTTTGTTTCCTGTTAACATTTGACACTGATGTTTGGAAAGTTATTTTGGAGCTTTTGAGTGATCAGAAATATTCTGATTCCCACTTTACTTTGATAGAAGCCAGGACAAGCATACCAGAGAATTGCTCAGTGGTAATAAATAAAAAAAAATCAACTTTTGGTTTGTTCACCTGGTTCTCTGTAATTTGGGGGGTGGAGTTGTGTTAACTAATGGTAGGCATTCTGTAACCTCAGTTTGGATGGTTTTGGATCAGTAGGCTGGCATGCGTTGAGCCTGCCACTTCTGAGAAAATTTTCATTCCATTAAGTTTTATTTGTGGTTTGGACTCACTGAGTGAGTCGCATGTTTGCTCACTTTGAGAGCCCAAAGTTGTGATTGTTCCAAGTACCCTCTGTAATCTGTGGAGAAGGAGCTTCCTACATGTGATTTCTTCTCTTCTAGGATTGCAGTTCACTATTGGACTCATGCTACCAAATTTTTGTGTTAATTTTTCTAGGTCAACATAACATTGGAAGCTAAAATGCACTTGCCAGACAGACACTTGACTCTGATAGGCCATGTTGTGTCTATTACTTAAAATTAGGAAAACCTATGAGCAGTTTTTAAAGGTAATTTACAAACAGGAGTCCAGATCGGGGACAAACAAGACAAGGCATTCCAGATTGGTTTTTCTGTTGTTGCTGTATTTTTTTTTAATACTGTTAAGTGTGTGATGTGGCTTGAGTAGCCATTAAGCCATGTAAGAGTCCCTGGATGATTGTCCATATGCACATTTCATTGTGGGTATGTGCTCACCTCAGCAGTCTGAGCTCAGAGAGGTTTTTTAACAGTGCCTGTGACCTTTCTTAGATCCTGTCTCTCCTTATACTTTGCCTGGTGATCTTGTATGCAGGAGGAGTCCTTTATTTGCAGCTGTTCTGTCTCCCACATGCAGAAGGGCAAGGAGGGCAGACTTTTACATATGGGTTTAATATGTGATTTGACCTTAGATTTTAGGATGCAAAGCTCCTCTGAACATGGTAGTCAGGAATCATAATTATTTGCATGATATTGCTACTTCAAAAGCTGTATTGACTTCAGACAAAATAAGTGAGATAAGGAATAAAAGCATTTGCTGAAAGGAGTCGTGATTAGAGCTCTGTCAGGGGAGACTGCTGCTGTTTTATCAACACTTCATCCATCCAACACACATTAAGTGGGTTTCAAGCATCATCTCAGGAAAATTAGTAGCTCAGTTACCTGAGGAGTGAGCAAACATGGCAAAAAACCTGAGGGAGTTCTCAGTAATCTCAAGGAGATAAGGACCAGACTTTACAGCATAGAAACAGTGGTATCTATATGTAGTGCCACTAAATAAGTTTCTGACCGTAGATCTGAGAGCCATACATGGGGTAGAATCATAAGCACAGCAAGGGAATGAGGCTGCCTGGTGTAGGACAGACATTTTGGCAAAATCTTTCATCATGGAAGAGATGACTGAGGAGGTCTTGAGGACCAAAGTCTGAAAACTTCCGCTCAAAATCGCTTCCAAGACTGACAAAGCTACCAAATAGAGAAGGTCTGCATAAGGATCAGCAAGAGGGAAGATGGACCTTCAGGATACCTCTCAAACAGTGCTTTAGCATTTGAACTACAACAAGTGAAGCTTTAACTTTGTGGCACAGAATGAAAAGCTACGTGTTCCAGGAACTGTGAGCTCCAAGGTGTTCTTTCCAAGAAAAAACCAAATCTGTTTGTCCAGAGCAAGTACACTTCTACTCAAGGGGCTGAACTTTAGATGAACAGAAAGTTTGATGCTTTCCAGCCAGCTGATTACTTCTATATGCTGTTTATCTCTGGAAATGCTGGTGGTATTGCTGGATGTGATCTTGAGCATGTCAAAAGACTACAGGAACCAGGGATGAAAGTGCCAGAGTCCTTTGTGTCCTGGATGCCTTCACACACAACACATACACAGCAGGGAGCAAAGCCTAGACAAAGTTACAGGGGTTCAGTACAGAGGACAGCATGACTCTGCATGGGGGAAAATGGGACAGAGGCAGAGGCAGAAGGTGAAATGGAAGCAGTAGTGATACTGAGGCTAATCTGAAATCATCCTGTGATACATTCTCAGGAAGAAAAAAATGAAAATGGTTTCAAGCTGGCAGGGAAAGCTTGTGATGATGCTGCCGGGAAGTCTGTGTTTCTAATGGACTGTGGTGCAGTCTTCTCCACTCCTGTCAGATGCCCCTTATAATTCATGCCACTAACAGAGGAGAAAATTGCAATGTGCAGTAATCAAAAGTATATTTAGAGGTAGTATCTTAAAATTATCTTGAAGACCTTAAAGGATATAGCTACAGTAATCTGCATGCCAGGGCTAAGTTTCCGTATTTTGTATTAATGATCTGTCTGGTGAGAGTTGTAAAGATTTAACAAATCTGTTGATAGTTAAGGTGGGAGGGGAACCAAAGCCACAGTGGACGATAGGATGGGAATTCAGAGCAAGCTTGGCTAGATGGAGATTTGCTTGAAAACAGGAGTAAGTTTAAAGAGAGGAGTTGTAAATGATACTTACAGCTAAATGAACTGCAGAAGTTAAGGGTGAGAACCACCAGCTGGTAGCAGTTCTGTAGGAGCTGACATGAGTCAGTAAGTGCCATGCTGCTATAAGAAGGTAAAGGGCATAATGAGATGTATTGCCTGCAAAATGCACAACAATCTCTTTGCTCTACCAAGCGTTAAAGGGTCTGAGTTCCACATATAGCACATCTGAAGAGATGCACCTCATGAAAAGAGTCCAGAAAAAAAATGGCAGTGTCTGGGCAGAGACCTGTGATGGCATGATTTAGGAGGAAAGGGCACTGCTTATATTTCTAAATAAACCTAAGAAAGGAAGCAAGACTAGAAGGGTGACAAGGAATAAAGGTAACAGTCTGTGAATGAATAAATAGCTTCTGTGGAAAAGGGAAGGACATCTGACTACTCTGATGTAAACTGCAAAGAGGAGGAGTCAGGAATTGCCATCAGGAACAGCTTATCCATGCATGAGTGAGGAAGCATTGGCATTAGTGCATGCTGATGTTTAAGAAAGATTTAGACAAACATCTCTTAGATGTATCTGACCCTGCTTCAGGGCAGGTGAATTGATTAGGAGCTCTTCTGAGATCACTTTCAACTCTGGCTCTGTGGTCTGCTTTGTTAGAATGTGTCAAGCTGCTGTGTGAGGTTCTGTGCACATTTTGCCTAAACTTTACACCATCTGAAAAACCTTGAATACCTGTTTGAGTGAATAGTGCTTTAGGGCCCAAAGACTTTGAGATCACAGCTTCCTGTGTTCTGGGCATGTCAGGAGCAGACAAAGAGTGCCAACAATAGAGTGAGCGTATGGACAATCACTTGAAAGAGAAAGAGAAGCCACTTCCCTTACAGAAGCAGGCGTCCTTTGAGATGTGTTGTGCATATGCTCATTCCACAACCTGCTCTCCAACCCCTCTTCACTGCAGTCCTCTACTCCTCTACAGTAACTGGATTCTGCAGTTGAGAGGAAACTGAGGTAGGGAAGCCGCACACCAGTCTCCATTCCGGGCTGCAAAACATGAGGAGAGGCAGGGCGCAGTGACATCGTATGGGTACTGCTTCCCAAAGCTTTGGGCATGACACACAGTGGAATATGCATATGGACAGCACACCTTGAAGCAATCCAGTTACTGTAAGGTAAGTAGCTTCTCTTTCTACTTATTTTTAAGCAGGCAGAGGTAACTTGTGTACTGTTTCAGGAAGATTATCAGGTGAACAAAAGCCAGCTGTTAAGAGCAATATCTCTGTATGAAGTGTGAACCCTTCAACTTGTAATGTTATTTTTGAAGAGTTGTTGACTGTGCAAAATTCATACTAAAGTACATTGTGCTTCTCAGTTTCCATTCTTATGTCATTGGATTTGTTGTGCCAAATCAAAAGGAGCTCGCAGAACTAGCCAGAAAAAAAGGATTTAAAGGAAGCTGGGAAGAGATCTGTAACAGTCCTGAGATGGAAAAAGAGGTACTGAAGGTGCTAGCTGAGGCTGCCATGGCAGGTGAGTGGCTGGATAGATGGTATTAACCTTGTGGACTGCACTGTCTGTGAAACAGATAATCATAGGCCCTAAAAATATTTCCTTGTGTATGTATATTTCATAGAACCTATAGGAAGTGAAATTTTCATATAAAAAACCCCAACAACAAAACATGAGTTGGATCAGTCCTTTCATTTCATGGAGTTTCTTTTACTGTGGCGAACATAGCTGAGAAGACAATATAAAAATAGGGCAAACTTCACAAGTACAGTTCTTTGTATGTGTCTGGTGTTCTTTAAGATGTCCTGTAGTACCTTGTTGGCTTTAGCTGCTGGTCCAGAATCAGTGTGGGCCATCTATAGATCCATAATCATAATATGTGTTAGGTATCAGACAGTCTCCCATGCTACATACCAGTGCAGAGTTGAAATAAACCCATGGTGACAGGGGCACTCACTTCCATCTGAAGGATTTCCGAAACCAGAGCAGCACCTTTGTAGTTAGTAATTTTCAGAACACTTTCCTTATGTTAACTCTTCTAGCCACATTTCACAGTTACTCAGATGTTCCATGTCAGTGTCCATAGTGTCTCGTGGTGAGTTGTGTAGCTCAGCCTGTTTGTGTGGAGAAATGCCTTGTTTGTCCCAAGCCTTCCATCTGCCAGTTCGGGGTGACTGCTGAGCTCTGGTCTGGGAGAGGCAGTGAACAGTCCCAGTGGTGGTTGTGATTCTGTCAGTGTGGGTTATTCTTCCCCCTTATTATATTTTTTGTGCTAATTGGCCATAGTCTGTCAGGCTGTTCTGGTGCAGAATGATATTTTATCACTGGCACAGTGATATTTTGTTTGTTCTTAATAATTTCTGCCTTCTTTTTGCTTTTGGCCATTACTAAACACTGAGCTTTTTTCATAATGCTGTCAGTTATGGCCACAGAATGATTTTTTTTTTTTTTAAATGGTCATCAGGGGTGTAAAATTTTCCATAATCATTCTCTTGACACTGTCCTGCAATGGATGTTTGCTGCTGTGTTGCAGTTGCTCACTATCACAATGTCCTTCTGCCCCTCTTTGCCCTTTGTCCTCCTCATTTCTACCCTGGATAACTACATGCTTCCAGCAATCTTTGCTTGTTAATCTTCATCTCTTCTCCATATTGCTTGTGAATATATTAAACTCTGATGAGATGTTTGCCAGCTCCCGTGCCAGGAGCACCCTCCTGCCATGAGTGCAGTCTCAGCACTGCAGCTGCTCTTTCCTTGCCCCACCTCTGTAGTCTGGTTTTCTTCACTGTGTGGAGCACATGGACAAAGTCGTTCTCAGAAGCTGTTGTGATGGAGAGCATGTACAAAGTTGCTTTCCTTTTTTCTGCAGCACTAACTATCCTAAAGAGAATTAAATGCTTTTTTAAAGTTGATAAAAGATAGTTTTTGATTAAATTATTTTGAAGTTATTTTATATTTGCTTCTGATTTTCACTTTGGTATCACAGGCTTTATTTTTAAATGCTATGGGTTTTAGTGGTAAATTGCAAAAAAACCCTGAAAACCCAAACCCAGTAATCTAATGCCAAAGAGAGAAAAAGGGGCAGGAAACTCTAAAAATGCAGGTTGCAATAAATATACATTTGTGTATATTTTTGAAATTCAACTTGAAAATAGAGGATTTTTTTCTTGTTGCCTATCGGTTGGCTACTTTTCTTAGTTAATTGTTTTTCTTTTCTCATATCTGAAATCATAGCAGATAGTGTTGCAAATGATAGTGTTTTGTACAGGAAGTGTAACATGGAGAGCAGTGCTCCCTTTCAGTACAGGAAAGAGCTGCCATATGGACTTAATTGCCTTGATCAATTTACAACTATCGGGGAAAAAACAAACTCCCCCATTTTTTCAAGCTTGACTTGTATGGATTTTAAGACTTTATCTCCAGATGATGAGCACCATGATGCTGATAGAGCAGAGTGTGTTTTGAGGATATCATTTCCATGCACTGAGGCTTTTTTGAAGTTAGGGAGCAGCACAGGTACCTGAGCAGGTGGGCTTTATTCCAGTGTTTCAGTGGAAACTGGCCAACAGGTACTGGTGGATCCTGTCATTCTGCTTGTGACCCCAGGGGCTGTCAGTGCCAGCCGTGGGGGTTGGAGGAGCACTTCCTCATTTATGTCACGTGCTTTTCTGTGTGAGAATACAATTTCTCCTCTTGTGCTTAACTTTAGGAAAATGGTTACATTTAGGTTCTGTATTAAAAATATTTCTTTTTACAGCAAATCTGGAGAAGTTTGAAATACCAGTAAAAATCCGTTTGAGCCCTGATCCTTGGACCCCAGAGACTGGTCTGGTGACAGACGCGTTCAAACTAAAGCGCAAAGAGCTCACGGCGTTCTATCAAATGGACATTGACCGAATGTATGGGAAAAATGTAAAATAATCCTCTTCTGCACCACTTTGCTACGATGAGCTTGGATCAAATAGGAAATACTTGAATTGCCTGTCTCAACTCAACACTTGAGATCAACACACAAAACCACCATTCCTCATTTCCAGCTTAAACTGTTCTTTCTGATGACATCACCATGATGACTGGCACGTTTAGTAAAATGTTATGGCAGCAAACTTGTGTCTGTCTCCTTTTTTCCAGTTTTCTCTGCTACCTTGTCAGTCTGTGGATTTTCCCGGGTCTTTTTGGGAAACCATGATTCTGAAGCCTCAAGTTTTTAAACATTTATAAATCCTGTATAATGTTTTATTTGTATCTTTAAAATTTGGATGTATATAGAGAGAACTTGGCTATATAAGAAATGGTTATACTGGGGGCCTTTTTTTACCTAATTATTTAAAGATAAGAAGGTATTGATGTTGTGACATTATGTACATTGAAAATGCTTGTAACAAGGTAATTCTTGAACAGAGGACCAGGTTATTTGCTGCTGTGCTATTTTTCTGTGTAAATCTGAGGGAGAAAATGTTTGACATTCCAGCTTGTGTAATACACCTTCAATATGTGCCTAATGGTTACTTTTATTTTTATCTGAAAATGGAAGGATGGTCATGGCACAGCTCTGCTTCAAGGCAGGTACTCTTGCAGGTGTTAGTTAAAGCTGCTTTAATACAGAAGATGCTATTAACACAGCAGAAGTTAAACCTAAGAATAATCTCTCAGATACAGAAACTCCTTTTTTAAATAGCTCGTGACCATTTCATCCAGAGTTGAATTGTGTAGTGCTAATATGAACTCTTGGCATTAATTTCACCTAACACTTTACAAGCTTGACAGTGTCCTTTTAGCAGAGGGACTGTAGCAATCTTTGTCTTTTCTCATTAGGTTTGGACATTACACTGGGTTTGCTCTTTTGTTGTTTGTGAAGGTTTGGCAAGACCCTTGCTCCGCCCTAGCTGCAACCCAGATCTTCCTGGGGGGGATTTTTAAAGTCATAATGACAGTTATGTTCTCAGCTCACACAGTGCCTAGCTGCCCTTTGTGCCATTAAAAATCTCCCTTTGATTCCCTGTTCTTTTGTGTAGTACTTTTTGCTTTAAAAGCAGATATTTGAAGCATTTGTCAGTCAGAGTTATCTATGTTGCTTGGTTTGTTACACCCAACTCTTACTTTGGGAAGGAGTCTCAATTTCTGTTTCAGTAGAGATTCATGGATATTGTTTGAAAAAATATGGGGGCTCTCTTCTTCTTCAGTGAGAGTATTCAGATTTGTTTCAGATGTGAATTTTATTTTCAAAATATTTCTGGAAAGAATAATCAGGGTTACATGAGAATGTGAAAAGGCATACATCAGTCAACTTTGTGATGGAGCAAATATTAAAATGGCTTTAATTTGGAGATTACTCTCATGTGTATCATTTATTTGTGGTAATAAAACTCCAGGTCCTGATGCTCACTTAGTCCCCTGCTATGGTAGCACATAGCAGTGCAGAAGGGCAGAAGCTTAGTTTGGGAGAGGGAGTTCCTGCTGTTTTTCTTTGTGACATGAGGTTTTGGGAGGTCTTTGATATGCAAATTTTCATTTTATAAACCTCTGAATTATTTTTTTAAATGAATGCTCTCCATTGATTATAGAAAGCAGCTTCATAGGAGTTGAAGGTTATCAAGCAGGTTCCCTGTACTTGAGTTTTGATGAAATGATGAGGTGGTCTGTGCTAATTAGATTTCCCCTGCTGCTGTCCACAAAAAACTGTTAACATTTGTTAATTTTGGTGTAAGTAATCAAATGGAAATAGAAGCAACAAAAAGAAATCAGAACCATATTTTTGAGATTACTGCCTTTAGATATCCAGATCATAAATGAAAACCTTGTGGCAAATAGAGATAAGACAAATGTTGAAAAATGATTGAAGAATCCAGATGTGGAAAAATTGCCAAGGCTGTAGGGAAGTGTCACACCCTGTATTAGACATTACTAACACTTAAATTTGTATCTGTGCTCCCTCAACAGGTTCTTAAATAGAACTCAGCACAGACTGTACATTGTTCAAATATTTTTGTGTTTTTTAGTGAAAATTAATAAATTGCTGAAGTACTATGTATGTCACTTGGTGCATTGTGCAGCAGATTTAAGAAAATAAATCTGCTTTTGGTTAAACAAATCTGAAGTTAGTATTTTGTTCTGCTAAGGGTTTAAATTCCCTTTGGAGAAAATGCATAAATGAAACTTTTTAAATGGTTTAGAAACAGTACTTTTAATTTTTTTTTACTAATCCAGTCACAAGATGGGGTTGCAGTCTAACTGTGCATTTGATTTTATAGTTCAGGTTTGTTTATGTTTAAAATGGATGTGATACATATAGTTCCTCCTTCATTAGGCATCAGATTCATTGTGGACATTTATTTATTCTACTGCATGTGAGAACAAAGCAGTTCATTAAGTTTAGTCTCAGCGCTGGAGATAGAAAGACCTTTAAAAATCTTTGTGATGAGTATGGCTTTTTTTCTTTAGATTTATAACAAAAGGCAGGTTGGACTGCTGCTGGATTGGGAGCACTTCCATGTCCCAGGCCGCCTGTCCTGTGGGTGCTGGGCAGTGCCAGGGGCTGTGCTGGGATGCCCACTCCGGCTGCACTTCAGCTGTGGGCCTCCCACCCTCCCCTGCTCCTGGTGCTGATCCTGGTCCTGTGGGCTGCCAGGTCCTTCTGGCTGCCACCCCGTGCTCCTGCATTGCTGAGCACAAGGACAACTTCAGAGGGATTTGTTCCAACCCTGCAGAGGTGCACTGCCTGCCAGCTGGGAATCTCCCTCCTTATTTTATTTTTGTGTGTGTGTCTTCCCATGCCCTGTGTCACAAGAACAAAAGTACCTGCTGGCATGCACTGCTCATGGCCCAGAGGCTGTGGGCAGCTGTACAGGAACTGAGAAGTGCACGTTTGGAAGGAATTGTCTCTGTCACGTGTGGGTTTTTGTAACAGAAAGAGCTGTAACTAAACAATCTGAGTTCAAACTAAGAGCAAGGGGCATATACCTCAGCTGAAGGGCCCCCAAAAGAGGGGTATTTTTAACAAAACTTTTGTAAATACAAAACTTACCAGGTCTCTGAATCATTGGAAATTGTAACTACTTACTCTGTTGTGAAAATCCATGTATTTCATTATTAAAATGGTTGACCAAGAAATTCCAGGGATGCTGTGAATATCCTTTAAGTTCCACAATTCTTTAAAAAAAATTCAGGACTTCAGGCTATCATTCAATCTAGATGTAAGTGTTGTTTGCAGAGCATGGTGTTTCTGGGCTGGGTGAGAAATTCAAAAGTTACGTGTCAGAAAAGACAGTGCAAGCTCGCTGCTGCTGCTGCAGGTCTCAGAGGCAGGAGCACACCTCAGTGGGGAGCTGTGGCTGAGCAGTGAAAGATCTGCTGCCATGGAAGTGAAAAGCCATGTGTGACTGGAGCTAAGAACAACACGTGCCTACATGCCCCTGCTTCACAGACAGGAGGCAGAGAAGGGTACGGAGCCGAAACCATCGATTAGGAGCACCCCGTAAAGCCGTGAATTTATGCAGAAATTGCTATAGGACATAAAACTCCTTTGCAATAACCTTTGTCCTGCTAAAATTCACAAACTTTTTATTCTGTACTAAAACTACATTTAGGTGATGCAATGCAGCATTTTTAATTTTTATTACTGTGGTGTATTAACTACTTTGGACACGGTATAAAATTGTGTACATCTGTTTCTTTACTGGTAAGAGGAACAATTTTCAACTTGCCTACACCTTGGACCAGGCTGAAATGTTAATTGAATGACCAGTTGTATATTGTTGTAATGGGTTATTTAATGTAAACTCATTTTCAATGTGATCTTGGTTGTTACTATGAACTGCCTGAACATTGTATATCCTAATTGAGTTATATTGTATGAATTATTTATTTGTAATTGGATATCATGTTTCAAAAATAAAATTAATTTCACAAATTGGTCCCTGTACATCCAGTTTTTTCAGTGGTACAGAGTTGATAATATAGAAATGTGTTTGTTATTGTCAAATATTTCAAATACCTGTAACCATTTTGGACTGAATGCAGGAACAGAAATTACCAGGTTAGCCTGGATTTTCACTGCAGGAAAATGAATCATGCTTGGTCAGTTTTTATTTGCAAAAGGTCTTTTTTTTCTTACCCGTTTACCCGTTGTAAGAGCTCTGGCTGTGGTAATACCTGATGTAAAGCTGTAGGCTTATGACACTTTTTTTCCTACCCAAGTGTGCTAGGACTTGTATTTGGTGTGTCATTTTCATTAAGTTTGTGGGTTGAAGGGTCAGATACTAGATGCTTGCAGTTGGACTTCTTAAGAGATCTTGAGCACTTAAGTTTCAAGTTTTGATTACAAGCTCACAAACCACTGCTGGTAACACTCCAGCCTGGAGGCATCTCAACAGAGGCCTCTTTTTCCTTTTTCTGTGTTTCTTTTTACAGGTTCCCCACATGCCCAGGGTTGTAGTGCTGATGAAATGTCAAACCTTCCCTTCTGTATAGCTGACATTTTTGTTTATCCCTTTAACCAGCCATGAGAAGGCTCCATCTTCCTCCAGATTCAGTTATATCCAAAGTAATTGTTTATTTTTTTTCTTCCAAAAATACTGGGAGGGTTTAAAGACTAAAAACTTATTATTTCAAATTGTTTAGGATAATATGATTCACTTTGATTTTTTTTCTTTTTTTTATTATACATGATAGCTGCTAAAATGCTGTTAGGGGTCCCTTTAATAACAAAAATAAAAATATAAAGAGAAATAAACAAGTTCAGAGCTATTATAATAGGTATTTATTATAGCATCTAATTTCAGGAAGGAAAAATGTAACAATTTTTCAGAAAATATGTTAATGTACCATTAGGGAGGCATAGGATGCAATAGATACAATAAGAATACAAATAAAAACATTGTAGACCTGAATTGCTATTATTGTCTACACTGAAAAAGTCTGAGGGTGACAGCAGGGAAAGGGAGGAGCCAAACAGTTAAAAAGGTGAGTAAATCTTAAAATAAGAGTTGCAATACTTGGGAATTATATTTTAAAAAACCTGTTATTTCTGTGTGTGTTGCATTTCTGCCTTGGCAATAAAGGTTAAAGGAAGTGCCAGGCCTGTGCTCTGTGTGCAGAGCAGTGCCTGTGCTCTCCTGTGTGCAGAGCAGTGCCTGAGCTCTGTGTGCAGAGCAGTGCCTGTGCTCTCCTGTGTGCAGAGCAGTGCCTGTCCTTTCCTGCTGTCCCCGGAGAGCTCTTGGGAAGTGCTGGGAATGGCTGCTGGTCACTGAGCCAGGGCTGGAACCTGCCCTCCCTTTTAAATGTTCTCCTGCAGATGAAAGGGGAGTGGTGTGGAAAGTTAACTCTGGCTTTCCCTAGAAATGATGTAAAGTGAATCTGTCTGCCCTCAGCAAGGCAGGGAACAGATGACAGATGTGCGTTTTCTTTGTGCTGGGGAGCCAGTGGGAGAAAAGTTTCTCATTTGGGATGAAAGGTGCCAGTGATCACTGGGAACTTAGGGAATGTTCTCAGGCAGGGTAGCTTCTGCACATGGATAGCTGGAGCTGAACCTGAGGGCAGAGCTGGTGGCAGTGGGCCTGTGTCTGCCCAAGGCTGTCCAGCAGACCCAGCTGTGGTGGCTGGAGGGACAGCAGATGTGGGGGGCTGAAAGTTTCAGGGAGTGTTTGCCAGTATTTTCTCTACTCAAACTACGATTAAAATAGATACCTGTGGCCTTCAGCAAGTAACATCTGTAAGATTTGAATCCCAGATTTCATTCCTGCTTTGTGTGCAAACCAGAGCTTGGCTTTAGCTGCCTCCCTGCCCAACGTAGAGACCTTGCAGCTCTCACACAGGGCTGGCCACCGGGGCACTTCCATCTGCAGGTGGTCCTGGATGGGCATCCCCAAACTGCTGCCTGGCCTCCAGTACGAGGTGGTTGGTAGAAAAGCAAACACTCCCTGTTGGGAGCTGGGTGGGTTCAGTTTCCTGGGAGCACACGTACCCAAAAGGATAGTGCAACCTGTCATGCATGAAATGTCAAAAAGATGTTTTATATCAGATTTCAGGGGTACTCAGCATTGCCAAGTGCAACAGCAGGACAAACCACGTACCATATTTGAATCCCTAACCCCTGAATATCCATGTATTCCACTGTAGCCTTTCCCGCTTTATTACAAGTGTGTGTTTATTTCTTTCTCTGAAACTGTAATGCCTCTATTGGTAGCAAGGTTGGGTAGGTTGTTTGGTTTTTGTTTTGGTAATTATTTGTAGATAATTGAGACACAACTTCATGAGTGTAAAAGTCAAACTTTAATGGAAAAATTTATGTGGTTTCCCATTGATGTGCAGTCACGGTACTGTTTGGCAACGAGCCTGCTGGCTGGTGACCTTTATCCCTCTGAAATGGTGAGATTTTGACATAGATCCTTACATTGAGTAAGTTTCCTTACATGAAGCAAATTTCCATCGAGTTTCTGCTACTTCAGGCTCCTAGAGAGGTTAAGGGAGGAAGAAGCATCATTTTGAAATTTGAAATTAATAGCAAAAAAGACTGTCTATCAAATTCCCATAAAATTCATTGTATCCCAACCTGGTAAAACATCTTGGATGCTTAACGAATAATACAGGCTTTGAGTTAGAGCTTTATTAATAATGCTGGTCAGATGCAGTTCAGGTTTTTCTAAAATAAGGTTTATATCAGGAATTTTTCTTCAAGCTCTCTACTTTTGGTACATTTCCTAGTACTGTATTTGTATAGTTGTTTTTAAATCTTAAGCAGATAGCTTACAAGATTGAAGAATGATTTGGAAGGCATAGTTCCTGTTCTGTAGTGTGGTTGGAAGGTAGGTTGTGGATGTTTAACAAGCTGTAAGGAAGCTATTTACTGAAACTCATTAAGCATTTTATTTTTCATCAGTTCTCTGGAACTCACACACATTTGCTGAGTATTTCTGTCAGGTTTCTTGGAAATGATTTTGCTTAATTTTGTTGCAATTCAGGACTTGGTCTGTTCCAGCTAAAGCAGCGTAACATAATTAGCAGGAAGGCTGAGAATGCCAATGAGCAATCTGGTCTGTTCAGCATCGCATCCTCTTTCCTCCCCTTCTTGCCAAAGTTGCATAAGAGCAGTAAAACAATAGGGGAAAGGAAAAAAGGGAGATTTTTCAAGAGCAATTTCTGTATCAAAATGGGTTGATAAGTTATTGATTGAGTGCAGTTCCAGTGGGATATCTGCCTGTGCCTCTGCACTCCCACGGGCTGACATTGTGTAGGTGACCTGCAACAGGGCAGACTGGGGGCCAGAAGATTTTGGGTTGTCCCTTCCTGGTGCAGACCACCATGGAGCTTCGAGGGGGGTGGTGGTTCCTGCTGAACTGTTTGACATCGCTCCAAGGATGTTATGAGTGAAATGTGCTAGAATTTCTTTCAGAAATTTCTTTCATTTTTATTTGAATTCTTGATAAACTTGTTCAGTATTCCTTTGAAAGTATCTCCCATATAATCATTCGTCCGTGTGCTTAGCAATGGACTATCTGAGGTTTTCCAGGACAGGCAGGTGACAGGTCTGGTTGAGGGCAGCATGTTGCTGATGGGGAGTGTGCCCCTTGTGTTTTGCAGTAATTTTTCTAATGTTTTCTTAAATAGGTGAGATTTGGGACTTTCCCCAGAATTTTTCCCAGCGCTACTAAGGGATACTTGTTTTTAAACCATTTTTCCATTTCCTTCTATCAGTTTTATTTTCTACAGTAACTTTTCATTATACCGTGGGCTGATCAGATTTTTCTGGTGTGCTTTTTTTTTCCCCTAACTGATGTTTTGTTTTCGTTAATAGTTTTACAGAATTTACAAAAAGATGTAGATAAGTTTGATTGCTTCCACAGGAAGCATGATGTTCTCTGTGAGTCTTGACTGGTAGAGATTTCTAGACAGGGTTTTTTTCTGAAATGCTGGACCAGTGAGTCTGTGGTTGCCAAGTGACACCTGCAGCAGCTTGTGCTCAGGGCACTCTGCAGGTGTGTACCCACACTGCCTTTGTGGCCCTTGTGGAAGGCTTAGCTAATTTGGTGGAGAGAAAGAACTCCATTTGAGAAATGCCTGCCATGAAAGCAAAGGTTTGCTGTCCTCATCCTCTGGCTTGAGGATCTGTGAATAGCCTGTGTTGCTGGTCGGCAGCAGCCCCAGCTCAGTGGGAAATGGAAAACCTGATTTAAAACAAAAAAAAAATGAAGAAAAAAATTTACATTATCCCAACACCTTTCTTTTTCCCTTAGTTTAAATATTCCATAGTTAAAATTAAGCAAGGTGCTGAATTGCCATGTGATGTCTGACAGTTGAACTGGCCACAGGATGCACTCCCCTTCACCCCTTCTCCATCCCCCTCTGTGCTGAGGGCCACTGGCTGCCCCTCTCCTTTGCTGAGAGCAGCTGAACCATCATCCTTGCCCTTGTGTGCCACAGTAAATTCCTGGTTAATCACCTGTGCTGCTGGATCATTCCCTGGATGTTCTGCTTCAAGGGCTCAGCCCTGCTTGAAGGTGGGAGGTGCCAGGTTGTCCCTCAGGGCTCCATGGATTGGGTTCTGGAGTGGGCCAGAGCCCAGGAACCTCCTACCTGTTTGTGCCAGGAGTGATTTTTTTCTCTCTTTCATAACTCTAGCTGTTTGGATGGGGTTTTAGGGCCCAGGCCAATCTGGGATAACTGAAAACTGTATTCCAACAATTCCAAGTATTCAGATTATAATTATTTCCATCTGTTTGTCTTTGTTTATTTACTTTTTCAAGAAAGCTCCAGTAGTACTCAGAACAGCTTTATTGTGATAGAAATTTCTAGCCCCTTGTGATTTGAACATTCCTGTGCTGATTCAGTGCAGCAAAGCCTTGGAAAATCTCTTTAGGAGCACAGGCTGACACCATTTCACGTTTTCTTTCCCTCTTAGGGCTGAGATTACAGCCAGCTCCCTGGCTTCTTTCAACTTTTTGTTTAACTAAGACCTCTTTTAAAAATGGTTTGGTTCCTTCTCTTCCATGCTCTTTTCCCCCTGCGTCTGTCTTGAGTCTCCAAGTATTCCCTTGTCTGACCCGAGCTGGTGCATGGGCAGTGCCACGGGGAGCAGTGGCGGTGGCTGGGCTCCTGCTGCAGGGTTTTCCAGGGTTCTGGGCAGTGCCACAGGGAGCAGTGGCGGTGGCTGGGCTCCTGCTGCAGGGTTTTCCAGGGTTCTGGGCAGGGAGCAGTGGTGGTGGCTGGGCTCCTGCTGCAGGGTTTTCCAGGGTTCTGGCAGTGCCAGGGGGAGCAGTGGCGGTGGCTGGGCTCCTGCTGCAGGGTTTTCAAGGGTTCTGGGCGGTAAACACTGACTTTGTACAATGGAGGACACTGCTGTGGTAACCTTTAGCAGAGGCTGCAGAAAATTAGACCCAGCTTCCACTGTTGCATAGCCATGCTTTGGTTTTCCTCCCAGCTCCCCTTAAGAAACAATTAGTATCTTTTTGCCCTTCTTTTTTTTCTTATTATAACTTTTTGATTTTGCTGCCAAGACCTTTCTCATAGTTTTCAGAGAGAAATAGCTTTAAAGGTTGATACATCTCAAATGTTTGCATCATCTCCACATCTGGTATCTTTCTCCTAATTTATAAATCATTTTTAAAATCGGAAGCACATGACAGATGCAGCGAAAGACTTTCTGTATTAACCGAGTTGACAGGAGTCTTGTCATAATTTTTTCTAAAGTATATCGAAACTTTAGTCCTCTCCATTATCCCTTCTCTTCATCTGTTTTATTCTGGAGCTTATACCTCAAGCTGTCTGCGGGAGTCTTTTGGTGTGACCAGGCATCACTTCTGGAGGTGTTTACAGAGATGGGAGCTGTGGGCTGGAGCAGCCTGGCTCCTCTGCAACTACACGGGCCACCCACCTCAGTCATGGGGTCCCCAGCCAGTGTGGGGTGCTGGGGACATCAGCAAGCAGGTGTCACAGAGCCCCTTGTCACTGCAGCCACCCTGGGGGTAAATGCTCCTGCAGCACTGAGGGAATCAGTGACTCAGACCGTGTGAGGTTGGATAATTCACTTGAACATTTTTTTTTCCTGGGCTATTGAACTGAAGTGTTGGTATTGGTAGTTTCAAAGTAAAAAATCTCTGCCGGTGTTTCCCTGCTGGTCCATGTGATGGTCTCAAAAGGCAGCTGTATGAATATCTTGGGGCACAATCTGAGTGCGTTCATTCCCTGAAACTGCAGTGTAAGAAAACTTGGCTGACAGTAGGTATGAAGGATGGCAATAGACATTTATACTACTTAAATATAATTTAAGTAATATTTAAAATGTAACTCAGGACTTTTGTGCTGGAGCTGACTTGGTTTTTCTTTTCAGTCACTAGACAAAAAAACCCTCCACAACCCTGTAGGAGAATTGTGGGAAATGTTTGAAGCTTGTCAATGACTCAGTTACGACAGCAGTTGCGTGCGACAGATGACTTGGTGAGCAGCAGTGACATTTGTTTTCCTGTGAATTTGGGAATCTCCCACACGAGCAAAGACCCATGGTTCTGACCCGATTTCCTCACATTTTGGATCAAGAAAAAAGCAATACCTTTATTTATTGTAAAGAATTATCTTCCCAGTCCTATTTTATTTATTTTGAAAAGATTTTGACTGTCTATTTCACAATACCAAAGCAAAATAAAAAAATCTTTATCGCTTCTTAATCCATCCTTTGTAGTTTTCCTGCTGTAGGGGAGAGCCTCTGACCTCCCTGGAGGTCATCTTCCTGCCGGGCAGTGACCCAGTCATGTCTTCCTCTCAGTCATGGGGCAAGTGACTTGTCCAGGGACAGAATGAAGGGTGCAAGTCAGAAATCTCCACTTCTCACACCCAGGTATCGTCACACCAACCTCAACAAAATGTGTTGGTTTGGGGTTCTTATCCCTCTTTTATCTGCCTGCAGTATTTTTTTCATAGATGTGAGGATTTCTTTATTTTACCTGTTTTGAAGGCTGATATCAAGTTCAGCTGAAGTAAGATCTGACACAAACCTACCTGAGGGTAAGAATAGTCTGGTTGCTGCAGTAGAGGTTGGACATTTATTGCACTCTTGGCTTCCTGCAGCAGTCTTGGCATTCATCTCCCTCTGCCACCGTCACCTTCCTGCCGAGGGCTAAAGACACGGATTGAGTATTCCAATGTAAACCTGGAATATACAGCCCTGGAAACCTGGTGGTTACTGAGTGGCTGTAGCTTTTGCTCAGACTCAGAGATCTACAGGACTGATTTCCCCGCTGTGGATTCAGTGTTGCAGAAGCAGCAGCGTTTCACAAGTGCTGTGATTGCATCCTAGGCGGAGAGCAGGGTCAAAGATAACAGCGTTTGTTTCAGTCAGAGCAAAAAAATGGGGTGAGATGAGGCTGGCTGGAATTTTTCGGTCTCCCTGACCTTGTCCATGCTGAGGAGCAGCAGTGCTGGCCAGCCTCTGCAGCAGGGCTTTCCCCAGCTCCAGCCCCGGGGTGCTGATCCCAAAAGCCCTGTTCAGGATGAACAGTTTCTGTGCTCCTGTCCGAACCTCTGCTCAAATCGTCTGTGTTTTGAACAAAATGGGAAAGCAGCTGAGAAGTGTAGGGGCTTCCGGGGAAGGAGGAGGGACTCAGCGGTGGATGTAAGCAGAGAGAGAGACAGCTTGTTAACACTCGGAGGAGAAACGGATGGAAACAGGAGAACCTGTGGTCATGTCTCTTTTTTAAAGTCTTACTGCTCTTACTAACTCCCAGCAAGTTGTAATTCAAAATTCACAACTCAGATCCCCAAATGATTAAAGTAATGGATTTAGGATTTTATTTTTCTGGTTTCCTGGTTATCTGAGGCATGCAAAAGCCATGGGCTGAACTTAATTTGACTGCTTGCAAGAGCAAGCAGCTTTTTTCTCTTGCCCTGTTTTCTTATAGCAGCCTTGGATCCTTCTGGAGTGCTTTGAAAGCCGAGGGCAGAAGATTATTAGCTGAAGTTAATGGGGAGTCAGAAGTGCGAATGGTGTCTTGGCAACAGCTCAATAGTGTGAGATGAGTATCTCAGTGCTGCAAGGTATCTGATTAAACGGGGGGAGTTGATAACACGGGTCCTGCTAAAGGGTGCCTGTGAGTCACAGAGATTGAGCTTTGAGCACCCCCAGTCACAGACAAATTTCCAGTATTAAAAATCCTGGTACAGAGGAGACTGCTGCTTGCTCAGTTTTCCTTGCACTGTGTCTGCCTCCTGGGAAGGAAGCCTTCACCTTTCATCTTTAGAAAGTAGTATGGAGTTCATGTAGATGTGAGGGATCCTCATTTGGTTTTTACTCATGTTTATTGTGAATTAATTGTTCCCACTTTATTGTTATAACAATAGAAATCCAATGTTTTGTCTGATTTGTTTTGTTAACAAGCTCATGCGGTTTTGCCACTTGTTTTTAAAGCTGGATTCAAACCTCTCCTAAATTTAGTCCGACAGAAATGGCCCCAGAATTCTGCATTACCTGTGTGTGATTGTTTACTTTACATTACATTCCCTTATTAATTAAAACGATGGCATCTAGAATCGGGAGTGTGTCCCCTGCCCCAGGTAGCCTCTCTTGCCTCGGTGCCATGGCAATCTCATCTCCCGGTTCCTGATCATCGCTCGTAGCCATGGCAACCCGGGCTGACGGGGAAGGCCGGGCTGGGGATGTGCAGCTCCCTCCTGCTGGAGTCACTGTTCTCAAGGTGCTGCTGCAGTCTATGGCACTGGCCTGCACGTGGATTTTTCCATGTGATAATGAACCTCTGGTTGTAACTTGACCGGTTCTGAAATGAAGGGATGGGTAAGATAAGAGGAATGAAATGAAAATGCTAATAAATTAGGGGGCAAAGCCTAGGCTCACTTTACTCATAAGACTTCTAATATCTTTAATTTAGCAAAATGGCTGCTTTCCTGAGCTAAATTACAGCAAGGCACTGGGCAATTTATTTGAAGCGTCTGAGCACTAGGTACATAGGTAATGTCTGCATTTTGTTTTATTTTATTTCCTTTTTGAAATTCATCAGACCCTGAAACCAGTTGGGGCGGGGGGAGGGAGGGAGGGTGCAGATAAAAAAGACACGAACCAATCACCAAAAACCTAAAAAGACATCTTTGTGTTTTAGTGATGACCTAGACTTCCCCACACTGAGATTTCCAGTGATGAGATAGGATCTATCACAACTCCCATGCGTAGGAAACCCATTGTGGTTTGCTGGATACCAAAGAGAGTCCATGTGAGCTGTGTTTGAGAGGGAGCTGATGGCAGAGATGTACCAAAGACCAGCAAACATTACACTGTGAGACCTGGAGGTGGCTGCAGAGGGGACAGATGGGCAGTAACACAAATACCTTGTTCTGGGGCACAGTGAAGAGGTGACCAACCCTTGTTGCTGTTGACATCAGTGGGATCCAAGGCTATGAGGCAATTTACAGAGCTGAGTTGGTAGGAACCTTTTCTAGAAAAGGATTTAGGTATTAAGCCCAAAAGGCAGAATCTGATTCACCTTCCAGTAAAACAAACCAGCCCAGCGAATTCAGTGGGGAATGATTGATCTCTGTGTGGGTTTGCTGTGTCCTGGGGAACTGAGCAGTTCCCAGGCCGTGCCTGTGCTGGCTGAGTGGCTGTAATAAAAGAGATGCTTTCTTTCCTCAAAATTAGGTGTAGTGGGTGTCTGTGAAGGAGCACCCCTCTGCCTGTGAGCTTCCTACCAAGAACTTTTGGGTTCCAAAATGTCCATCAGCTCAGCCCTGCCTTCTGAGAGAGCTGCAGGAGCCAGTGGGGCTGCAGCAGAGGCAGGGAAGAGCCTGCTGATCCTGGAGGTAAGTGGTATGGTATTCTCAGGGATTTCTGATCTGTGCCTGTTTGAGTGACTCTGCAGCTGCTTTTTATCCTTCACATAACTGGAAGAGATTAATTTTGTTTTATTCACCCCCACATCAGGCAGGAGGCCAGAACAAGTTGGTTCTGCCCTTGTCACCTCAGACTTGCACCCTGGCACAGCTCATCACTGGCAATCTTGTGCTGTTTACATTTTAGTTATGTTCTGTAGTAATCTTCAGAGAGTCTGCTTGATATTTAAAAAAAAAAAACAAAACAACAACATTATAATAGACCAAAACATTGATTGGAGTTTATTTTGTTTTATCTTGTTAGTTCTTGGGTTTAGGAAAAAAATAATGACATATTTCACCTTGTTGGTTTGTTCAGCAGCAAATCATAAAGCTTAATTGTCAAAACTCATTAATCTCAAAGAACTGGCTTTTGAATTTTTTTTGGTGAGTTTTTTTGGTGAGTTTTTTTTGCTTATGCTGCTAGCTAATCCTAATGCTGTTAAATCTGCATCCACTCTTTCATTTAAATCTGTTATTTACAAATGCAAATGTATTCAGATTAATATTTTCTTTGTCTAGGCTCCACTCCTAATAAAATATAGCAGGCAACGAGGACCTGGGCAGGGAACCTTCCAGAACAGATGCACCCCTCTCTGCTTAAGAATTAGCAACTATTAAAAAAAAAAAAGTCTGACTAAAGCGTGGTTGGACTTCCAGGAAAAGGAGGAGAGTTAGGAGCTGGAAGCATTCCTGGAATGTGCCTTGCACCAGCTCCAGTGCTGGTGGTGTGGGGGGCAAGGTGCTGAGCTGCACCCCCAGGGAGACGTGGCAAAGAGAGTTTATCTTTGGGGGGAAGGAATTGGTTTGGGCAGCTCTTTCTTGAAGGGAGGTATTGGGAGCCCTTGGAACCCTGCAGAGCTCTCCCAGCTGAGAGTGCTTCACAAACGTATGGGGTGTGATTGCTATTTCAGGGCTCAGAAAAATGCGAGGTATTTCACTCCAGAAAAACATAGTCCTGCCCCAGCACAAACACAGCAACTTGGTTTGATATGACACGTTATGTTTATAACCAGAAATGTCAGAGAAAAGATGCAGAAGGTATGGACAAGTATAAGGATGTAGTGTATGTGCACATGAGTATTTTTCATTGTCTTTTAGTGTTATTTAAAATCTCTTTTCTATCTCACTTCCCACCCTACCAGTATAGGCAAGTAGGTTGATTTTAAGGAGATGCTTTGGCAACCTTGTTTTTTGAAGGATGGTGAAAATGAGATAACTTGGGAGGAATCAAAGGAGAGGGACAAGAGTCACAGAGGGAGAAGGTGATGGGATGTTTAACTCAGAAGGTGGTCAGCCCAGAAAAGAAGGCAGGGACCGCATGAGTCCCGGTATTCAGAGCAATGGCTTCCAGTTTACATTTGCAGTTCACACTGGAAGGATTTTGTATATGAGAGTCGGCTGTGTCCTCTCTCCTTTGTGCTCCACAGAGCATGAGGCTGGGGCACAGGGACCCGGCCAAATCCCGGGAGGTGCCCGGAGGGAGCAAACCCCTCCTGGGCTTTGGCTGAGCTGGATTGAATGGCTGGGCAGGGGGCAAGACCGTACAGAGACAGGGCTGGAGTGGTGGGGATATGGATGGGCCATGTGGGAGAGAGGTTTTGTGGTAGGGAAAGGGAGCAGGCAGCTGGAAAACTCGCTGAGCTGATGGTTTGCGTGCATTCCCTTCCACGGTGGGAGCAGTCAGGGCACGCCGGGGCTGCGTGAGCAAGCCGTGGTTCAGAAAACCGACAGAAACCTTCCACACCCCGTACTGATGTGCAAATGGGTAGCAGCGTGTTAAACACTCATCATTCTTTCAGGAGCCTGGCCGAGGAAAGCAGCTAATGGATTCCTTGCCTGCAGTGCAACAGCAAGGGGAGCACAGACCCCGCTGTGCTGAGCCTGTCTGCCAGAGCACTGTCTCTCTTCCCTAAGTGGTTGATTTATGTGAGCAACCACCACACACCCAGAACTATATTTGCAAATAATACAGCGGTTATGTTGCTTTCAGGAGCTCCTTTAACAGTTCAGTTTGAGAATTGATTAGTACTCAGTGATACTTTAGCACTCAAACGCTCATGAAAGAGTCAGGAAATGTTGTAAACACGGTTACACAAAACCCTTTAGTTATGTGACTCAAAGGAATATTCATTCATTCTACGTATTTAGATGGATTTTGTTGCATTTCCTATCTGCAACAGGAATAATTCTTTTTCTCCAAACACGCTGCATTTCCAGAGTTTGTTGGGAAAGCACAGGGTCCCCTGTATCTTTGCAGAACTCCGCACTTCCTGTCACTTCCTAGTTTCAAGTGAAATATCAGCCTCATATGAAGAGAAAAAGACCACACAAGACCACATGTTGTTTACTTTGGGCTGATTATTCACATGTTACAAGCAGCCAAGAGAGGAAGAGAGTGTTTTCCCCTAAGTTCTAAAAGCACAATTCCATCAAAGCAATGGTTGTCTTTGCTTTAACAAAACTTGTTTGTGTGCCCACTGAGATATAAAAGCTTGCATTCAAAAAATACATCACCTCTTGTTTATTTTATCGTTTGCAAGTATACCACCTCTGCCTAGAGTAGGCATTTTTATGTTGTTAAATTTCTTTTCTTTGGTATCATTTTTTAAAATCCATTTGGGGATTTAATTTTGATTCCTTTGATCAGCCTTGTTGCACTGTTGATGAGTGCTCTGTCCCCTCTTTGTGTTCCCCACATGGCAGAGGGGCAGTTTCCCATGGGTGGTGTGGGCACAGACCCAGCGTGGAATATGGCAGTGATTCCTAGGGGGTTGCACACTTTGTTCAGTTTGATGCTGTAATAAATAACTACGCCCAATTAAAATTAAAACAAGTATAAAATTTATTTCGTGTCCGAGAGTTCGTCTCGAACACGCAATGCCACGATTGATAAAGGAGACAGTCCCAAGCCCGGGATTGACACTGGGTGAACACAGATCTGACCTCTATCGCATCAGACCTCCCTCTGTTCACAACCACTGTTTCTAGCAGCTTGCTTTTATACAGTTTTTCCCATGAAGTCCGGATCTTGGGTATTATTTGAGTCAATCAACATATGCATGAGGTACCCCATTCATGAAACTGAGGTGGACAAAACGTATCCTGTTCCTGATTAATGTCTCATCACCAGAGGAGGTTATCTGATGGTCCATGATGTTCCATATCTTGGTTTTTGATCCGGTGGTTATCACCTGAGCTGAGAGGAGATTTTCGTAGAAATCTAATCAGCTCTGCCGGGAAGTGCTCCTTGAAAATGTAAATATCGAGAGCCAGCTTCATTCCTTCTTGATGGGTCGTGGTTCTCCATAGCTCTGTTTTTGGGATGCAAATCAGTTCCCAGTCGGAGTTACAATTTTCCCTGGGCAAGGGTTCGGTTCGTTTTTAATATTGGTTACAACTTAGTACATATTTCGATATTACATATTTGAGCATGAATTCCCAATTTTATTTATAACAATGCCACGTGCAGCCCCCGGGTGCACCTGATCGGTAGGGTGGCCACTCACAGCAGTGACGAGGGAAATGTCAGGAGGGCTTCTCCTTGGGCTTTTCCAGGACTCTTGGAGCTCTTTCCAAAAATCTTTCATGCAGGAGGTATGGGAGGGTTCGGGGGGCTGTTACATCAGTCAAGATCCTGCTGGTGGATTAGATTACTCAAGCTCCATCAGTTGTCCATGCAAGGCTGGATTAGGAGTATTTGTGTTCACTGAAGGAAACAAAGTTTTTCTAACAGTTAAGAAGACCAAAATCCTGTGCTGTTAGAGCTGGCATGATCCTGCATTGCTTACAACCCATTTTTTCCATCATGCATTTAGGGACCCTTTCTCTGCACACTCACAGCCATGGCTATAAGGACTGTTATAAATGTACTGAGCCAATTTCTATAATAAAATAAAACCAATTTATTTTATAGTAAATTTGACAGAAATTTTGGACAAAAAGCCACAATGCAGAGAAACA